>RBNI01004311.1:0-14265 GCA_003990745.1 Jimgerdemannia flammicorona | reverse complement strand
TTTTTTTTAATGGACTCATGGTTTCGCGGAATTTTATTGGAAGGGAACCTAGACTATATAGACCAAAACCCTCCCCCACCACCCACCGAACAATATTTCCCCATTAACCTAGACTACTAAATTGTCCAGTAGTCCCACTGCTCCAGCTATGCTTGTCGAACACTGGCTACATCAACCCCCATGACATAGACTAGACTTGTCTGCTCACCAGGGCTGGATCATTGTTTACACATGAGAGCACACCTATGCATCGGATCTAGCAGCACTGAGACTGAATAAAGAATAGCTCCCCGAAACCCAAAAGAAAGCCCGAGACAAAGAAAAAAACCCCCCAATCAACCAATAAAGAGCAAAGTAGATTCAAAGTAGGTGAGTAAAGGACTTACATGCAGCACCTTCCTCAAAGGACTTACACATGGGCTAGGGCCTGAAAAGACCCCACTCCCACTCTCTGAGCCTGCGGGCCTTGATCATATTGCTGTATCAGCTCCCAGTTCTAGTTGGATACTGCCAAATGAGGAAGGCCCTACTCTCCAAGCCTGCAGGCCTCGATCACATTGCTGCATCAGCTCCCAGTTCCAGTTGGGTACAGCCAGGATACTAGCCCCTGCACCACCCCATCCCCCACCAGCCAATCGAAAGGCCCCACTGAAATATTATCTGCCCCAGCCCCAATGACCACTCCCAGCCTAGTACCCCACTGGTTCACCATTATTGCCCATCCTCCTATCTGTGATGGCCATCTCCTCTCCCATCCTGACAACACCCAAAAAACAGTCACCTATGCCAGAATCATGCTCACCGGGAAGCTCGCCAAAGTCAGAGGGCCCCACCACAGGCACCGAGGACCTGTAGGTAACCTATACTGAGTACTTGATGCCCAAGGTCAGCTGACTCTCTACATAACCTGTGATGCACTGAGACACCACCTTATTGACAATGGCAAAAGGAAGAAGGCACTACACCAAAACAGATGTACTCCAGATGTAGCCAAAGGCACTAGAAACTGCGAAAAAGTGGAGAAGACACTGATCTGACACCAATAAAGGGGCAACTCATCACTATTGCCCTCCTCCCACCATGCCTATATAGGCACAGAAAACCAACCCAAGGTAGAGGGGGTAATAATAGGGGAAAGGAGACTCGGAAGGTTGCCTACCAAACCTTGTGACCGGTAAGGTAGCAGAGAAAGGAGCAGCACTGGTATTTTGATGTAACACCAGATAATGCCAGCACCAGTATTCTGAGGTGATACAAAATTGTTCCAGCACTGATATTCTGATGTAATACTGAATTATACCAGTATCCTGAACCTGTACAACTATCAGTGCCAACCCTGAAACTTAGTAGTTTTAGTTATTGGAATTTATATTTAACTTTATATCTTAGCAACCATTGAATTATATTTTGTATAAATATCCCTCTTATTTTCTCTGAAATAAAATTAGTTCTTCTCAGTGCAATACACACACTTCCTTGCAAGCCATCTAAGAGATAACAAGACAGTTAAAGATAAGAAGTTTGAGGACTATAAGACCTTGGGAAGGCACTCCAATAAGAACTTACTTATAACAAACTTGAGTTAGTCTAAGAGATATACCTTGAAGAGAATCTGGCATATTTGAAGGACTCAGCGACCACTATATGACAATACTTACATCTGTCTGTAGAATAAATTTCTGAGACCAATCTGGTCTTCTGATCTTAAGCTTATCAAATACTTTCTGTTATCTGATAGTCTAATAGAACTTGATGTCCTTCTTATTGAGTTCATAGATTGGATCTATAAGATTGAAGAATCCTTCAATAAATCTATAATAGTATAAGGTAAGTTTTATAAAGGCTTGAGCTTCTTTAACAATAATGGGCTTTAGATATACTGCTATTACTTAAATCTTGAGAGAGTCTGTATATATTCTATCCTGATCAATGATATGGCTAAGATAAAAAATCTCAATTTCTGCAAACTTATACTTCTTGGATTTAATATATAAGCTATAGTTTTTTAATTTCTCCAATATCTATTAGATGTACTATAGATAGTTCTGTACTATCTTACTATAGATAATAACATCATCTATATAAACCATCATCCATCTTCTTATATTATAGTAAAAGATTTTATTTATCATTTACTGAAAGCTTACTGATATATTATATATTCTGAATAGTATTTATAGATAAAAATAGATTCTATGTATCTGGGATAATAAAGACTAACTTTTCACTTACTACTTCTGTAAGACCAATTTAATAGAATCCTAAATATAAATCCAAAATGCTCTAATATTGTACTTTATCTCTCAGAGTTTTAAAGATATCACTAATAAGAAATAGTAGTTGTATAAGCACACAATCTCTAAGCCACCAAAATTATATATCACCCTTAGAACAAATCTGGAAATCACATACAAGATTATAAAGCTAAGTTACAAATTATGAAGCTAAGTCAACTCAAAGTTATAGAATATAAGATATATGAAAATAGAATCTTACCAATCAGGACTAAAAGTATATATACTGAATATATGGCATATCAAAATAAAGAACTATAATAAACTGAAACTATAATCATAACTCTCAAATATATACCCAGATATAACTACTGAAGTCTATAATTATATCTGTGCTAATATTTGAAATACATATCATTATCAACAGGGCCATAGCATCTCTGCCTCTTATAAATATCTATAGTCTAGTATCTCTCTATTTTGTAGAAGCCTAATAGAATATCCTAAACATACTTAATAAGACCTATCAAATCAGATAAATCTCAAGCTACTACTAGATCAACTATCTCCTGGAAGATATAGTTAACCATTACTATAATATAGACTTTACTAAAATATCTCAATACTAGAAACTCATCATTTACAAATACTGAGAACTCTTTTATAAATACAGCATCTATATTCCCTGCCTCTGAGTTACTACTGCTAAAATAATTACCATCCTGAACTATAGCTATATAAATTTGAGTATCTGTACAAATGGTTATATAAGATCAGAATACATACCAGAATAATTCCAACAGTTATACAAAGAACTTAGAGCAGAATGTTCAGAATTTTGGAGACTTTATCTTTATTACTATCATCAAGACTAGAGGTTGAAGATAGGATGTCTTTAAAAGAAATAAGGTCAGAAAATATTTCTATAAGTATTTTGTTCATTTTATATATTTCATATATATCATACATTTTGTATATTTCATGTATGTTAATTAGTGGGATAACATTATTATTGATGATATCATCATATTCAGTAGCAGAGAGAGCAAGGAGATCAGAAGCTCTCCAATCTATAACATTCTTTTCCACAAAGTAGGGGACAAAGGTGAGATCTTGAGAGGGTCTAACCTAGATACTGGGACCTTGGAATATCAAGATTAATCCTTATAGGAATTGATCTAAGTTGTTCTCAAGGATGGGATTCTAGAACTCTTCTACTTCATCACTTTTGAAAGTGATGGTGGATTGGGCTTCTGTGGCCACCATGGCCTCCAGTATATCTGTATAGTAGGCTGACAATTTCTTGAAGTCTGATACTCTAGTATACTCTAAGTTGTAGATTGACCAGGGTATATACCTGAAGACCTGATGGATCTTTTTGGTTATTCTCAATTTATATATATCTATAGAGGTGGTATCTTATATCTTTTGTGGACTGATCTGAGGGAATTTTCAATAGAGGAGATTTCTTATTTTATATTCCTACTATATCTAGAGGTATTTGGTAGCAGTAGTAATCCTTATTTCCATTTCATAGTAGTAGAGAATAAAGTAATAAGAGTTATCAGTACTCAGGTTGAGGCTAGGAATCCTTCTGGTGTAGGTCCTTATAGCTCTCCTTATATCTTAGAATATTCTTTCTTGGACTGAGAATTCTTAGTAGTTTCTAGATCTTGTAGTTTAACAAGTAGCAGACATTTGTTTATAGTGAGTCCTTTGAACTATTTCAGGATTTTGTAAGTCTTATTTAAGTTACTACTGCTGTGGTTTCTTAGTCATTCTTATATTCCTTGAGATATCTATCTTGTGGTCATTATGACTCATGGTTTGTTATCATTACTTATCTTATAGCCTGGGTGAGTCATACTATATGATCTTCTCATACTCTGATCTGGTGACTTATAAAGAAAGACTGTCTTCTATGATGATATATATCACCATTCTAAGGTCACTATTACATCTTTCTCCTAAATAAGGATCTTCTCTTGAATACCCATATTCATTGGTCCAGTCTATAAATTTTTTGATCTCACAACCTCTGGCAGGAGGTCAAAAAGTAGTGTTTATGGGCTGGTATCTTTCTTATATATTTTGGTATAATGGTGAAGAGTTGCTTTCTTCATATAGAGCAAGGGCCTGATTTTGATCTTGACCAATCAGTTGATGGTTAGAACTCCTCTAGCTTCAAAAGTCTCATAGATGAGTAGTTGCTAGTACTGTATCTCTTAGAGAATGGTCCAGACAGATTGCTTGCTAGTTATGGGACATACTGCTATGATTCATAGACTAGAATCTCATAGGTGGTCATTATATTTTATTTCTCTTATATAGATTCATAGTACTTCTTGAGTCTGTTCCTGTGTACTGTGGTAGGCAGTATGATTCCTGAGAGTTTTTCTAAGCCAGAAGGTAGTTCTCTTGATATCTTATATATAGAAGGGTTCTTCCCATTTGGGCTCCAGTTTTTGTAACCATGAAACTTCTACTATATTTTGATATAGTAGAACCTTTTCTCTGATTTAAATGGATTCTAGAGTCTTGTGATTCTTTTCTATATTCTTTCTTGTTAGCACTTATAACTTGATGATGTAATCTTCTGCCTTCTTCCTGATTTGGTATAGTCTCTGGATTTCTGAGTCAATCTATCACTAAGTTAGATATAGATTTATGACTGAGATTCCATCAGAATCTTCTTCTCTAAAGAGCAGTTATTTTGAGGTAAAGTATATACTCTATGACCATATATCTTATAGAATGGAGAGAGTAGTTAAGAGGTAGTTATCCCAATTCTCATATATATCTGAGATCTTGGCCAGAATATTCTTAAGGATCTTGTTGATTCTTTCTGTCTATCTATTTTCTTGAGAGTAATATGTGGTAGTCTTAATATGCTGAATCTTATATTTCTGATATATTATCTCATGGAATCTGTTGATAAATTCTGTACCATAGTCTGTGGTAATTTGTCTTGGTGTTTTATAGTGGCAGATGATTTCTTGATACAGGAAGTCAGTAATAGAGAGAGCATTGGTTTCTTATAATACTCCTGCTTCTATCCATTTGATAAAGAGATCTACAATAACTATAATATAGCAGTTTCCTGATAGAGTTACTGATAGTGATCTAATGATATCTATTGCAATATAGTAGAATGAGATAGGTTTGATTCTTGACCTGGGTACTTGATCTTACTGATCTTATTTCTGTTTTTGATACTTATTATACTCTTTGACAAATTAGCACAGATCTTCTTCCATCTTAAGCCACTATATAGTTCTTTTTGCCTTATTATTGTAATGGTGACCTCAGAATAATAACATCAGCACAGGAGATAGTCTTTCCTTACAAGTCACCAGATCAGAGTATAAGAAGATTATATGGCATATGAGATGAGCAATGATGACCAACTGTGAGTTATTGTGACCACAGTACAAGCATCCTGAGGAATATAAAAGAAGGATCAAGAAACTGCAGTAGCAACCAACAAGACTCACTAATCCCAAAATAGCTCAAAGACTTACTACAAATGAAATGCCTGCCACCTGCCAAACCTCAAGGTCAAGGAATCACTAAGACACCTTAGTTGAAGAAAGGATGTTCCAAGACATCAGAAGAGCCATGAGGACCTACTCAAGAAGGACTCCTAGTGTCAACCTGGGTACTGGTGACCCTTATCATTATATCTTCTACCACTGTAAAATGGAAACAAGGATCACCATTGCTACTGAATGCCTCCAAATATGGCAGAAGTACAAAATAGGAAACCTCCTCTGCCAGGAGTTCCCACAGACCAGCACTCAAGAGCTACAAGATGCCACTTCTATGGATATATATGAAATAAAGACAGCTAAGAAGATCCATCAGATCTTCAGATATGTACTATGGTTGATCCCCAACTTGGAGTATATTAGAGTCTCAGATTTCAGAGATCTATCATCCCACTGTATCAATGCACTAGAAGCCAGAGTGGCTACAGAAGCTCAGTCCACTATTACCCTCAATAGTGATAATGTAGAAGACTTCTGGCATCCTATCCTCCAGGACAACCCAGACCCCCAAGTATCTAGGTTAGACCTTCCCAAGACCCCACATTTGTCTCCTATTTTGTGGAAGAGAATCTTATAGACTAGAGAGCTCTAGATCTTCTTATCCCCACCACTGCCAAATATGATGATATCATTGGCAATGACATCATCTCATGCAATATCAAAGCATACAAAATGTGCAACATATACAAAATGTGACCTATACAATAATAACAAATTCACAGACCTCATCTCTTTTGAAGACATTCTGACCTCTGGTGATGAAGCCCCCATAGTCCTGAATATTCTGCTCTAAGTCTCTTAGTTATACTGAATAATGCCAATACTGGTATTCTGATATAATACTGAATAATGCCAGCACTGGCATTCTGATGTGGCACTAAATTATATCAGCATCCTGAACCTGTACAACCATCAGTACTGACCCTGGAACTTAGCAGTTTTTCCTGTCCTAGAATTTTATTTTAGTTATTGGAATTTATATTTAGCTTTATATCTTAGCAACCATTGAATTATATTTTGTATAAATACTCCTCTTATTTTCTTTGAAATAAAGTCAGTCCATTCAGTACAATATACACACTTCTTTGCAAGCAATCTAAGAGATAACAAGATAGTTTAAAGATAAGAAGTTTGAGGACTATAAGACCTTGGGAAGGCACTCCAATAAGAACTTGCTTATAACAAACTTGAGTTAGTCTAAGAGATACATCTTGAAGAGAATCTGGTATATTTGAAGGACTCAGTGACTACTATATGACAACTTGGTGCCCATTGGCTGGTAATTTAAGATGAATCCCTCACTTTCAAGCTAAAAAACGAACAATCCCCACAACAACTACCCTGACTACAAGAGTCATCCCTGCAAGAATTCAAGATAAGATAGAAATGTGCCCCCCCACATTCTATGAATATACTACTGAAGAGTCAATCCTGACCTTCATTGAAGACTTTAAATAATTTGCTGCCATATGAGTCCTTAGTATGGATGCACAATTGGTCCTTCTACCAGTCAGCCTCAGAGGACCTGCCAGAGACAAGTTCAATACAGCCACTATTGCTGATGCTGGTGTAGCCAAACTTGCCAACATGAAGGCCTTCCTCAGAACAACATACTATACTAAAGAAATCAAGCAAGCTCTCAAGGATCAACTCAATACTATCTACCAGGGACTTAGTGAAGATCCCAACTCATTCTATACCCGAATTTGCCATCAGATTGTCTTGGCTGGCTATGATGACTACCTTAAGGAACAAATAGCAGATTCAACCTTCCTCAAAGGAGTTCACCCTGAAATTGCCCTAGCAATCTGGTCTACTCCAGCTGTACTAACCCTTAATCAGAAAGTGGTCTTTGTATAGAGATATTAGACTGCCAGACACCCTACTGAACACTCAATAGAGAAAATAACTGGCATTAAGATAGAGCCATCAAAGCTAACTAGTATCATATCTGCTACAGTTGTAAACAGAAAACTATCCCCACCTACCCCCAAGACAGCCAAACCTGACCCAGTGGAAGAACTCGCCAAGTAGTTCATCAAGATGACTATATACCTTGGTGATATTATTAGAGAAGTCCAAAGCACCAACAGGAGACTAGTGCAGAGATTTACAGCTGCTATAGAAGAATGCAATATTATATGCTTCAGATGTGGAGAAGAAGGCCACTATGCAAAGAATTGCATGACCAAAACAAGATACAAAGCCCAACCAAGCAATGCTAGCAGAACTAGAGAATGAACCAATGCAGTAGTCATCAAGGAGATTGGTGACACTGATGATGAAAAATACTATAAGGAGCTTGAATTCTACCCTACTACTGAAGGTACCAGAACCCAGTCCAAGCCCTATGACAAGAAGAACATCAGTAAGCCAGTTGGAAGACCAAAGAAGACTCCAGCTGTCACTATTCAAAGCAAGACTCAACCTGAGGAGATTGATCAAGACATAGAGTTAGATGAAGTTGCTCACCAAATCATTGAAGGCACTACTTCAGTCTCAGGAGAAAGCAAAAGCAAGAAGGAACAGAAGCTATACAAGACCAAGATCCACCAGTATGATATCTACAAGGATCTTAAGGAATAGAAGGTCAATGCTACTTTTGGAAAGCTAGCTGAAGTCTCTGCCTTCAGACAGCAGTTGAGAGTAAGACTTGCAACTACTGCTAAGAATCAAGAGTACAAGATTGTAGAAGCTCATAATGTACAGGAAGAATCTGAAAACTCAGATAAAGAATCTGAAGATCAGTGCAAGATATCAGCCTATACCCCATGTCAGATCAAAGACTATATCTTTGATACCATCATTGATACTGGTATTAGAGGATGCCTCATGAGCAAGAAGGCAATTGACTGCCTAGGCTGGAATATTGAAGAGTCCACCAAAATGGTCTATGTTATAGCAGATGGTACACAAGCTACCCCCCTTGACAAAATCCAAGAAGTCCCCATCAAGATAGGAGGAGCTACCATCCCAGTAGATGTGATTATTACAAGCACCACCAACTATGACATCCTCATTGGCAACCAATGGCTTCACAAGGCCAAGGCCATCATTGACCTTAATGCCCAGAAGATGCAGATCAACTATAGAGGAAGAAAGGTACAAGTTTCTATCAATGTCCACAAAGGAGTTCTACCAGACATAGAGGAAGAAGATAAAGAGGACACAGAGGTCTTTATGCACTCAGTGAACAAGAACAAGAACAAGACACCCAAGCTCACAGATAAGCAGTGGTACAACAAGATCATTGATGGCTATGCCCCTCAAAGAAGATGCCTCCATGGTACTAGAATGTACTGCTCTGAACACCTGAATGACTGCTGGTCCTATATCAGTGAAGTTAGGAAAATCCATCAACAGAAATATGAGCAAGAAGTCGCTGAAGCAAAAAGGAAAACTGAAGAAGATGACCAGCCCCCAGAGCTTCAGGCTGACAGTAATGATGAGGAGGAATAAGAATCAGACATCACCCTCAAGGTCAAGAAGTTTCACCCCAAAGCCAAGATCCCAGAATATAAGACTGAAGGAGCTATAGGAATGGACCATTTAAGATACTACTCTTGAACTACAGACCACCACCCTACTTGGTACTGGAATTGGAGTCAAGCTATCAGAAAACTATGCTGGAATTATCAAGACCAAGAGCAGTCTGATCAAAAGCAAAATTTCAGTTGAAGGAGGAGTAATTGACTCTGATTACACTGGTGAGATCTTCCTCATAGTCAGGAATCACAACTCCACCACCCCATTCGAAGTCAAGAAGCATGACAGGATTGGCCAGATGCTGATCCATGAAATCAAGAAGCCCAAGATCATAGAAGCCATCAAACTCATCAAGACCAAGAGAGGAGAACAAGGCTTTGGATCTACTAGAAGAGGAGCCTATGCTACCACCAAGATTACTGAACTTGAGTACAAGAAAGACAAGGACCAGAACAAGCACACATATTATTAGAGAAAACTTTCCCCTGGAAGAATAACTTCTCAAGATCCTATATCAGAATGAAGGAGTACTTGCTATAGACTTCAGGGATATCCACAATCAAGAACTCAAGTACTACCACAAAGTTAATACTGGTGATACCAAGCCCATCTATCAGAAAGTCAGACTCATACCACCTGCCTACAGAGAATGGCTGCAAGCAGAACTCAAGGAAATGGAAGAAGCTGGAATCATCAAGCAAGCTATCAGCCCCTGGACCTCACCCATTGTCCTTGCTCCAAAGAAAGGAAGTAAGTCTGAAGAGTTTGCATCAAGACTCTGCATTGACTATAGGAAGCTCAATGCCATTACCAAGAAGGATAGACAGTCTTTGCCAAATATTCAAGAAATTCTTACCACTCTTGGAAGTGAAGCCAAATACTATACCACCTTGGATCTGTTCTCAGGCTTCCATCAGATTAGTCTCACTCAAGATGCCAGTGAGAAATCAGCTTTCATTACACCTGATGCCACCTATATCTACCTGTGAATGCCATTTGGAATGTACAATACCCCAGTAAGTTTTCAGTAAATGATGAATAGAGTCTTTAGCAATAATATTGGAAAATAGCTCTTTGTCTATATTGATGATGTGATCATCTTCAGTAATACTGCATGGGAATATATCAATCACATACAGCTAGTTCTCAAGAAGCTCAAGGAGCATGGCCTTTATATTAAGCCCAAGAAATACAAGTTTGCAGCTCAGGAAATCACCCACCTAGGACACCTCATCAACCAGACCAGAATCCACACAGACCCCATGAAGATTGAGGCTGTTGCAGCCTACCCGAGACCCAGAACAACTACAGAAGTCCATGCCTTCCTTGGACTGGCCAGCTACTACAGAAGGTTCATCAAAGGATACTCTAATATTGCAGCACCTATCTATAAGCTACTGAAGAAGGAGACCAAATTTGAATGGACCAAGGAATGCCAAGAAATCTTCAATAAACTCAAGACCAGGTTGACCCAAGCACCTATTCTCAGAAGACCAGATTGGAACCTAGAATTCATCCTACAGACAGATGCAAGTACTATAGGACTTGGAGGAGTCCTAGCTCAGAAGAAAGATGGACATGAATATCTTATCTCCTATGCAAGCCGAGGTACCCATAGAGCAGAACAGAACTATGAGTCATGCAAGCTCAAATGCTTAGCAGTAGTCTAAGCAGTAGACAAGTTCCACTACTACTTAGCTGGGAAATACTTCACTATTCAAACAGACCATTCCTCTTTTGCCTGGCTATTCCACACTCTGAACCCCCAAAGGAATATATGCCAGATGGATCTACAGACTACAAGAGTATGACTGCACTGTCAAGTACTGCTCAGGAAGAACCAATACCAATGCTGATGCACTCTCAAGGATACCCTGAAACACCCCCATCAAGACTATTCAACATGAATAAGGAGCTATACTATGGATTAATTAGCTACCTTGGGCAGCGGAAGATGCCCAACCACCTCAAACCCTGGACAATCACCATTATCAACCAGACTTGAAAAAGTTTGAACTAAACAACACTACACTCAGAAAAGGAGGAAAGCTAGTAATACCTAAATACAAGAAGTATCAAGTAATGAAGGAAGTACATGAGCAAGGACACTTAGGAGGAACCAACACATATGACAAGGCAAGAAGAACTATGTGGTGGCCCAAGATAGAAAAAGACCTGTGCCAATTTGTCAAAGGGTGTGACAAGTGCCAAAAACAGAAACAAGATCAGCAAGACCAGGCATCCAGGTCATCAAGAATTGAGCCTATCCCCTTCCACTATATTGCAATAGATATCATTAGACCACTACTAGTAACACTATCAGGAAACTGCTATAATAGTTATAGTAGACCTCTTCACCAAATGGATAGAAGCAAGAGCATTACAAGAAGCCAATGCTCTCTCTATAGCTGACTTCCTGTACTGAGAAATCATCTGGCACTACAAGACACTGAAGCAAATCACAACAGACCATGGTACAGAATTTGTCAATGGATTCCATGAGATAATGTATCAGAAATACAAGATCCAGCATGTCAAGACCACCACATACCACTCTCAAGAAAATGGACAGATAGAGAGAACCAACAAGACCCTCAAAAACATCCTAGTGAAGATCTCAGAGACATATGAGAATTGGGATAATTATCTCCCAACCACTCTCTCTGTCCTATGAGACATATAGTCACAGAGCACACACTTTACTCCAAGGGAGCTGCTCTTCAGAGAAGAAGATTCTGATGGAACCTCAGCTACAAATCTAGACCTAACTTGGAGATAGGTCAATGCAGAAATCCGGAAACTACACCAAATCAGGAAGAAGACTGAAGATTACATTATCAAGTCACAAGTACTGATAAGGAAAAATGTGGAAAAGAATTACAAGACTCTAGAACCCATCTAAATTGGAGAAAAGGTTCTACTATATTGAAATATGATAGAAGCCTCATGGTCATGAAAACTGGAGCCCAAATGGGAAGGACACTTCTATGTGCAAGATATTAAGAGAACTATCTTCTGGCTTAGAAAAATCTCAGGGACCATACTGCCTACCACAGTACATAGGAACAGACTCAAGAAGTACCACAAACCTATATAAGAGAAGCAAAATATGATAATTGCCCATGAGGTTCTAGTCTGTGAATTGTAACAGCATATCTTGTGACCAGCAGGCTATCTGTCTGGACTATTCTCTAAGAGATATGGCACCAGCAACTATTCATCCATGAGACTTTCAAAGTCAGAGAAGTTCGAACCATCAACTGATTAGTCAAGATCAGAATTAGGCCCTTGCTCTATATGAAGGGAGCAACCCTTCACCATCACACTAAAATATAAAGAGAAGATGCCAGCCTATAAACACCACTTTTTGACCCCTTGCCAGAGGTTATGGGATCAGCAAATTTTTCAGAACTGGATTAATGAATAAGGACACTCAAGAAGATCCTTATTCAGGAGGAAGATGTAACAGTGACCCCAGAATGATGACATCAGTACAGAGACAGTCTTTCCTTGCAAGCTATCAGATTAGAGTACAAGAAGATCATATGGCATATGAGATGAGCAATGATGACCAACTGTGAGTCATTGTGACTACAGTACAAGTATCCTGAGGAATATAAAAGAAGGATCAAGGAACTGCAGTAGTAACCAATAAGACCCACCAATCCCAAAATAGCTCAAAGACTTACTACAAATAATACCTACTGTCTGCCAAACCTCAAGATCAAGAAACCACCAAGGCACCTCAGTTGAAGAAAGGATATTCTAAGACATCAGAAGAGCCATGAGGACCCACTCAAGAAGAACCCCTAGTGTTGACCTGAGTACCAGTGACCCTTATCATTATATCCTCTACTACCATGAAATAGAAACAAGGATCACCATTGCTACCAAATGCCTCCAAATATGGCAGGAGTATGAAATAGGAAATCTCCTCTACCAGGAGTTCCCACAGACCAGCACTCAAGAGCTACAAGATACCACTCCCATGGATATATACGAAATGAGGACAGCTAAGAAGATCTATCAGATCTTCAGGCATATACCATGGTTAATCCCCAACTTAGAGTATGTTAGAGTCTCAGATTTCAGAGACCTGTCATCCCACCATATCAATGCACTAGAAGCCAGGGTGGCTACAGAAGTCCAGTCCACTATGACCCTCAATAGTGATAAAGTAGAAGACTTCTGGTATCCTATTCTCCAGGACAACCCAGACCAATTCCTGCAAGGATTGATCTCAGTATTCCAAGGCCCAAGTATCCAGGTTAGACCTCTCCAAGACCCTACATTTGTCCTCTATTTTGTGGAAGAGAACCTCATAGACTGGCGAGCTCCAGATCTCCTTGTCCCCACTGCTACCAAATGTGATGATATCATCAGCAATGATATCATCCCACATGACATTGAAGCACACGAAACATACAACATACACAAAACATGTGACCTATGTGATGATGATTAATTCATAGACCTTATCTCCTTTGAAGATATTCTGACCTCTGATGATGAAGCCCCCATGGTCCTGAACATTCTACTCTAAGTCTCTTAGTTATACTGAATAATTCCAGCACTGGAATTCTGATGTAATACTGAATAATATCAGCACTGGCATTCTGATGTGACACCAAATTATACCAGCATTCTGAACCTGAACAACCATCAGTACCGACCCTGAAACTTAGCAGTTTTTCCTGTTCTAACATTTTATTTTAGTTATTGAAATTTATATTTAGCTTTATATCTTAGCAACCATTGAATTATATTTTGTATAAATACTCCTCTTATTTCCTCTGAAATAAAGTCAGTCAATTCAGTACAATACACACACTTCCTTACAAGCAATCTAAGAGATAACAAGACAGTTTAAAGATAAGAAGTTTGAGGACTATAAGACCTTGGGAAGGCACTCCAATAAGAACTTGCTTATAACAAACTTGAGTTAGTCTAAGAGATATACCTTGAAGAGAATCTGGTATATTTGAAGGACTCAGTGA
>RBNI01004310.1:0-14270 GCA_003990745.1 Jimgerdemannia flammicorona | reverse complement strand
ACCAGCGATTCCCTCAATAGTGTATATGGTACAAGTCTCCGTTCCTTGCATCGCCATGCGTCTCAAAACGCGAGTAATCTCGATAAGTTCATTTTTACGACCGCAAAATATTGGGGTGACGGAGATCACATCGAAGTTGTGGTGAGGCATGTGGGATTCGACAATGGGTTTTCCGTCCTCGCATCTGAACGCGCCATCCTCTTCCCAAAACGTAGACGAGTAAAGCACCATGGCACCAGAGACATAATCGCATTGTCGGGAGACTTTAGAGTCTTGCATAAAAGCGCGCGCCTCAAACATCGCCGTTTCGACACTACAGCCGCCAGCAAGGAACTGATAGAATTTGGACTTGAACTTACGAGCGAGGTCATCAGGCACGAGAGAGTACGAACTGATTGCATATGGAATGTTGTTTTCGGCCAGGCCTCGGGCGACATTGCGAGCATCGCAGGCGGACAGAAACGCCAGTCGGAGGGTCTTGGCCATGTTACTGAGACGGAGCGTGTCAATGCAATCGGTATTTCCTGTGTCTTTATCTTCGATAATGAGGTCCCGACTATCACCGTTCTGCGAGTGGCGACATCCGATAAAATGAAGCACTGTGGCCATCTCAGGTTTGCTCATAAGCAAGGTGAACATTCCTTCGGCGGTGGGCGGGAACACTCGCTGCAATAATACGCTTTGATTGTTTTTCTCACACTCATCGAATAATGTCTGAAATTGATCACTAAGATGAAAATCTGAAAATTGCTTTGAGTTGCGATCGTCCGGCGGGATGACTGGGTCCGGTATGACAGCGACGATGCGCAGTGGAAGTAGAGGAAGTTTCGGTTGCTGAGGTCCCTTCCGTATGTGTACACGTGAGAACATACATTGGTTGATCAGATACGCATTATTTCCCCCCGCGTACTCCCAGGGAATGACGTCGAGATCGTTGTTGCCGTTGAGATTGAGCAGGATCCGATCCTGTAAGCGAAACATCAATATATCCTACAGCAAACGCCAGGCATAACTAGACTCATCTTGCAAAAACAGGGCTAGGAACAATTTTATGCCATATTTTCTGAGTTCGGCAGAGTTGGGTTTTATGTCAAAAATGTCAACGGCGATGGATCGACCCTTTTGGATATGTTGAAGGACAAAAGAATGGCTGTAAACAAGGTACGCCTGGGGATGATCGACGGCGGAAACATTTACGAGGACTCTGGTTTCTTCCATATTCTCACACTTGGTATCAGTTATCAAAGATATTTGTATGTTTGTAAATGCAAGTCAACCGAGTGAATGATTTCGCTTAGCCTGTGACTCCATCCCAACCCCGTGACTCCAAAATGATCACATGATCTTGCCTCCGCCTCAATTCCACCAACCTGACATCTATGAAACACAGTCAGCAAAACACTTTTGGGCAAGTGAAAAATTGTGACATCAGTAGCACAAATATAGCGACAATAAAAGAGAATGTCTGGCTAATGGACTTCAGTGTAATATTATATATAGTGCTCCCAAATAAATCAAATTAATTCAAATCAAATCAAATTGAGAGTCCAATTTGACCCCTATTTTTAGAAATATAATAACTCAATGAAAATATATTCAAATTTAACAATCTATAGCTTGTTAGATTTATCTTATATAATAGAATCTAACAAGCCAAAGACCATTAAATTTGGATATATATTTGTTGAGTTATTATATTTTGAATAATAAGATTCAAATCAAGTTTTGAATCAAATTAGTGTTTGATTCAATTTATTAGGAGTATTAACTATATATGATATTACACTAGGAATGATTCTGTATATATAAGTAAATTTGAAAATAATAACTATATTGATCAGAAACAATATTACAAATAATATAATAGATAGTATAGTTAGTACAAATATAGTAATTAGTACTAAATAAGTAACTAATAGTAGTTATATAGATCTAAAGAGTGTGACAAACCAGGACATACCACCTGAATTATACCTTAGCCAGATGACACAAATAATTAGTCAGATGACATAAACACCCAGTATAGTAACCAGCAACCATTGCTGTAGAAACTGTATAAATCGCCAGACTACCAGATAAGGTATATCTGTGCAGGACCTGCACACCTGTGCTGGACCTGCACACTTGTGCTAGACCTGCACAACTTGCTATAGATAGCAAATCTATAGTTAGCCACATAGTAACTGGATAGCAACCAACTTATATAAATTACCCCAGAGACAAGAGTGAATAAACCTCAGTCCAAAATACAAACACCAAAGAAGCCTCTAAAGATTGAGCATTGGTCCCCTTTCCACTCCAGTCCACTTTCTGATATAAAGCTGATTTGCCGCCAAGTTCAAGGAAGAACTTTGCTGCCTTTTGAAGAAACCCGCCGCTTAAGAAATAAGCCACATTATTGGTTCGCTTGCCAGATAAGCCTGAAGATTTACCGCCCAAGTTCAAGAAAGAACTTCGCTGCATTCCCAGAGAGCCTGCCTTTCTTGCCACAAGCCAGTTTCTGATGCAACTTTGCAGTGGAGCTAGTCTACAACATAACCCCATGCAAATGAAGCCAGTCTTTGATATAACTTTGCCAAGAGACCCTTTCCCAAAGAACGCCGCCAGTTGTTCATATTCCCAGAAGAGCTCAATCTGGAAGAACTCACGCTATTCAAGTTATTCCCAGTTGAAGCTGCCATTTTTTCAAGAAGCCCACCAATTCAGGAGAATCCACATCATCTGCTATTTTCAAGTTATTCGCATTCTCAGAAAATCCGCGATCTCCAAATTATTCATCGTTCCCAGTGAGCCCGAGTTATCAAGTTATCTGCTGCTAGTACAATTTCCAGTAAGAAGGATCCATGGCATCCTCTATTCCTAGTGAGCCAAATCGAGTTATCCATTAGATTGCTACCTTCTCAGTTAACCTGCATAAGAAAATCCATTCATGCTACACAAGATCATTATACAGAAATCATATAAGAAAAACTGCTAAATTGCCAGACCATCACGTACAAGGAGATCGTCATGCTACACAGAAATCACCCATTACTCAAGAAGGAAACTACTTGCGCTATACATAAATTCTGCCATTCCCAGTTGACCCAGGAAGGAAACCCACTCACACAAATCACCACTACACCCAGAGAACCGTCCCAATAAGGAAATCTGCATAAATCGACTGTCATGCAAACTGAGAAACTACTGTTGTATTCAGATTGACTATTATACCACCAAACACCAAGAACCTCAGGAATCTTAGAACATTTTGTTGCTTTTTAACAAAGTAACTATGGGCTCAAGCTAAACTACACCAACCCCCAATCTTGTAATTTGCCTCCATTGAGCCAGCATATTACATTTGGGGGCTCAACTGGAAAGATTTCAAAATTAATGTGACTTTTCAGCTCATAAGAACCCACAGTCAAACTGGATACATTTGACCCAACACCAACCTCTGCTACTATAGGAGAACTAGTTATCACTAGCATCTGGACAGGAAGAGAAGTAATTACTTCAAGACTTGTCAATTACCCAGTATCAGAAGGATCCCAACCAGAACCAGAAGGCAGTACAGCTCGAAATCCCCAACCAGATTAACCAGACAATATAGACAGCCCTGCTAGAGATTTTGGAGAACTTGTACAAGAACTAGAAGATCTTATCACATGAACCCAACACTTTACAGCCAGACACCCCACACCAGTTCCACCAATCTCACCAATAGAACCTCTACCACAACCTCTTGCAGAACTGGAAATAGCTCCTATGAGAATACCTAGGCCTATTTCACTCCGTCCAAGGACCAGAACACCATCCTCAAGATACCCAAGCACCCCCATCTCCAGTGTCAGCTCAGAAAGCGAATCAGAATCTGAATCCGAACCTGAACCAGAATCAGAAAAAAGTGACGAAGAAATGGCCACTTCATTGCCAACCTTTGCAGGATACTCAGAGGAAGACCCCAGAGAATTCCCTGATGGAATTGAAGGAATTGCAGCCTTGAGGAATCTCTCAGATGAAAGAAAAATTACCATCTACAAAGCTCAGCTCAGAGAACCAGCCAGAGGAATTTTCCATCGAACAGCAACCAACCAAGACTCAGAACTAGCAAGACAGATACAAGTAGCAATGTCTGATGAGCTAGAATATGAGGCCATGGTCCACTGGTTCATTGAAAAATATGCAGGAAATGAAACCCACCACAAGGCACAGGAATCCATCATGGAGATGAAGATGAATCTTAGAGAATCACCCAGAGCCTTCTTCACAAGAATCCAGAAGAGAATGCATTCTGCCAGGTTCAATTCCACCAACCAAGACATCGTAGGTCCAATGACCTTCATGAATGGAATTCCCCCAAATATTGCTCAGCATGTCCGCACCCTAGGTATCTGAAGGTCTGAGGAACAAGTAGATGCAGCCCAAGGATACTTTGATGTCAGACAAGGAACTACCTGGAGTAATCATGACAGAAAAGAAGAGAAGGAAGACATTCTGGTCAAAGCCCTACAAGGACTCCTTCAAGGACAAGAAAGATCTGAAGAAAGAAGGCCAGCCAAAGAAGGAAAGAAGGACAGAAGCAAAATCCAAGACCTTAGCTCTAAGTTGGACCAATTGGTTGGACAGATTGAAAAACTCACCACATGTGAAAATCAGAGCTACCAGGACAACAGAGCATATCCATCACAGAAGAGCCAAGGTTATCCACCAAGAGATAACAGGAATTACCAGCAAGAAGATAGAAGGTACCCTGCCCGAGATAGAGCCCAAGTCCAATGCTTCCACTATAGACAATTTGGATACTATGCCATGAATGTGACAACAAAAGAAGTGACCAAAGGGACTCAGAACCACTGAACCGAAGGAATGACACTCAGTACAAGAAGACTGAAGCCCATCCTGTCAAAGATTTCGAGGAAGCAAGCAACAGTGAAGACTATAGTGACCTAGACTTGTACCCTACCAAGGTTAGCACCTGAAAAACAGTCTATCCAGCAGAGAAAAGGAAGAGACCTGTAGGAAGGCCATCCAGAAATGTCCACAGAAGAATGATCCAGGAAGAAGATGAAGAGTATGAGGAGGAACAGGTAGAAACACCTCCCCAAACTCTCTCACCATTTGTGCCTGAAACAAATGAGCTGCCATCAGAAGATGAAGAAATGGAACAAGAAGAATGGGAACCTATACCCCTGAAGCCTAAGAAGAAGTACACTCTGAAGACCATGCCTAGAGACATTTACAATGAAGCCTGGCAGAAGATTCAAGAAGCTAAGATGGAAGTCCCTCTCCTGCAGTTCTTGCAACTGACACCAGCTGGAGTCCAAAACAAATTTCTGAGAACCACCAGGTCTAGCACTGGCCAAGTTCCAATCCCACAGCAAGAACCAGCTTCCATCCCTGTCCAAGCAGCCAAAAGACATATCAGCACTTATCTACATAGAGATATTGGAGGACAAAAAGCGAAAATTCTTATAGACACAGGAGCAGCTGTCTGTGTCATTACCAAACGATTCTTGGACACCCTCCAATGGCCCATTGATGGACCATCCAACCTCAGCATCATAGTAGCAGATGGAGCCCGAACTCAACCCCTTGGAGAAGTACAAAATATCACTATCTCCCTTGGACACATTCAGTTCTCTATCCCCAAAGCTGTTGTCACTGAAGCTGTCACCTATGATATGATTCTTGGCACCAACTGGATGAAGGAAATGAATGCAGTTGTTGATATTGGCCAACAAGTACTCAAGTTTGACTACCAAGACAAGAAGTATAGAGTTAAGGTGACTAGTTATGAGCAATCAAAGAAGAAGAAGAAGGTCACTATTCAAGAAGAATATGCCAGCAGTGAAGAGTCTACTATAGAAGAGGAAGAAGAATCTGAAGATGGAAATGATCCCAGACTCAATCCCTGAATTAACCTGGTGGATGACAGACCAGAAGACAATGTGTGGGCCAAGAACACCATCCCTATCACCATTGGAGCCATTGCAGGAGAAATCAAAGGATGCCCTACATGCCTCAAGAGACACAGGTGTCCCAAGCTCCTCCAAGATTATGGGAACAAGGAAATCGCCTGGCACAGCCTGCCCAGAGTGCAGAAAAAAGAAGAAGAAATACAGACATATTCTAGAAACACCTGCAACCGAAGCTGCAGAAGTACAAGTAATTTGGGGTCAAGAATCACCTGAGGAAGAAGAAACTTCTGACCAAGAAGTTCCTGAACAAGAAGCACCCAATGAAGAAGAGGTCCCCAAACTCATTCCCTGGGATGACCCTTGCTGGACACCACCTGAAGACAATGACCCTTGGAATATAGAAGAAGAACCCAGTACAATCACCATTATTCCCAAGAAAGAAACCCACCAAGAGAAAGCTTTTCGGCTAGGAAGATGTCCCCACCAAATGGTCTTCCACTCTCCCTGAGACTATTGCTACCAGTGTCATCTGTTAGACCAACAAGAAAGACAGAGACCCCAGAGACCAGAACCCCCAACTACTCTTGCACAGTCCACCACCTTTCAAGAAGTCACCACAAGGTTACAAAGTCAATTTAGGGGACAAGGCTTCTTCACTCAAACAGAAATAAACCCCTTGTCTACCCTTCCCCCAACCTATGATCAAGATGGGTACTGATTTCGAAGACAACAAGAGATAAATAGCCAGGAACATCATTTTTGAGCAATGGGATATTGCAATCATGGGAGACACCCTGACTGCTGAGACTGCAGACATCAGAAGATTCACCTCAGTCATAATATTGCAGTGCATACTTTGAAGAAAGGAGATAACTGAAGCCAGATCCGAAAAAGCCAGATTCAAAAAAGCCAGACCAAGAAGCCAGGAAGAAGAATCCTCAAGATCTACAATTTGGGAGAAGATATTCTAGCTCTCATCAGACATGCTACCCGCCAGGGATAGGCAGAAGATGCTGCCAACTTCATGGAAGCCCTAGACCCTACAGAAAGAAGGGGAATTAATTACCTCTGAGACCCTTCTACTGGAGCCAGATGGCCACACCTCAACCTCAGAGCTTGGAGGCTCTCTGCTAGTGGAGCTTCAGCCCTAGGAAAGCCTGAACTCAGTAAGGATATTACCCAGTATGCCCTGCTGCATCCAAAGGCCAAACCCCTGACCAAAGCCCACCCAGAAGATGTGGGATATGATCTTCACAGTCTGGAGGATGAATCTATCAAGCCTGGAAAAACCATCATGGTCAGAACTGGATTAGCCATGCAGCCACCTCAAGGAGCTTATATTCAACTGACCTCAAGGTCCAGACTTGCCAGACAAGGGATAACTGTAGAAGGAGGAACCATTGACCCTGGATATATAGGCGAAATCAAGGTTATCCTACACAATAGCAGTGCAGAATGGCACCGAATCATTAGAGGACAGAAGATTGCCCAAGCAGTCTTCATGAAGGTCAAGATCCCACAGTTACAGAAAGTCTCTGAACTAACTGAAGGAATAAGACAAGCAAAGGGATTTGGAAGTTCAGACAGAAAGGAGGTATATCTCCTTCAAGTCAACCACCTCAAGAGGAATGTCCCCCAGCAAGTGTACTGGCAACCAGTCAGACTGCATAAGAATCTCATCCTGGAGCCTGGAGAACAAACTACCTTCGAAATCTTTGCACCACCTGACCCCAGAAACCTCTTCTTTGAACCCAAGGAAGATATCCCACACCTAGACATAGAGGGACATATAAGATGAATCCAGTACACTCCCAAGGAACCAACCAAAGTTGGGAGACCATCATCTTGCCGAAAGGAACCATCATAGGACATCTGGTGCCTTTTCTCAGCTGAACTCATAGGGAAGTTTATGAACTAAACCTATCGGGAAATGGCAAAAGGTCCCAGAAGAAAGGAAAGGCCCCTCTGCGACCCAGGAGACAGTGAAGCCTTCCACTAACATTGGAGAAGAATTGACACCTCAACAACAGCAACAACTAGTGGAATTACTCAACAAATATCAGGATATCTTCACCACTGATTATGGCAACCTGCCATACAATCCATCATACCACTACAGCATAAATACAGGAAATGCAACACACATCTAGCAGAAACCCTATAGAATACCCCATCACTTGAAAATATTCGAAAAGGAGCACATTCAAGAACTCTTAGATAATGGAGTTATCTGACCTTCTACCAGCCCCTGGGCCAGTCCTATACTTATTGTACCAAATAAAGGAGGATGGAGACTCTGTGTAGATTACAGAAAACTCAATTCAGTCACCGAAAAGGATATCTATCCTTTGCCTAAAATCGATGACCTTTTGGATCAGTTACAAGATGCCAGATACTTCAGCAGTATGGACCTCTTCGCAGGATTCCATGAGATCCCCATGGACCCCAAGAACATTCAAAAGACAGCCTTTCTTACTCTAGGAAAACTGTTTGAGTACCTCTGAATGCTCTTTGGACTTTGCAATACACCCCCACCTTCCAGAGGATGATGAATTCAGTCTATACCTCTTGGATTCACTACTGCCTGATTGTATACATGGATGATTCCAACATCTATTCAGCAAATTTTGAAGAACACTGCACCACCTAGAGGAATTCTTCAAGCTCACCTGCAAAAACCACTTGAGACTAAATGCAAAGAAATGCTACTTCGGGAAACAAAAACTTGAATTCCTTGAATTCATAGTCTCAAAAGAAGGAACCCATGCAGACCCAAAGAAAACCAAGAAGATCAACAATTGGCCAGTACCCAAGACCCCAAAGGAGACATTATCATTTCTGATGCTAGTATCCTATTACAGAAGGTTTATCAAGAACTTTGCTCAAACCACTGTCCCAATTCAGATTCTTCTCAAGAAAGGAGTGCCATTCAAATGGACAGAATCACAAGGAAAAGCCTTCAAGGAACTCAAAAATCACATGACTATAGCACCAATCCTTGTGCGCCCCAATCTACAGAAGCCATTCATCTTGTATACAGATGCCTCTAAAGATGGCCTCGGAGCAGTTCTAGCCCAGGAAGGACCTGATCAACAGCATCATATGATAGCTTATGCAAGCAGAGCTACCAATCAGCAGCAGATGAACTATGGTAGCACCAAACTGGAATGTCTTACAGTCATATGGGTGGTCACTCTGTTCAAGCATTACCTTATTGGAAAAAGGTTCACTCTAATCACAGACCATGCAGCCCTCAAATGGTTATTCAACCACAAGGAACCCACCAGAATCCTAGCCTGCTGGATCCTTATCCTTCAGGATTACAAAATCACCATCATCCACAAAGCAGAGAAAGCTCACAACAATGTTGATGTACTTTCCTGACAGCCCCAATGAACCAGAAGAAGGGTGTCCTGAGGAACTATACCCTAAAGGAAGCTCCTCAGACCATTAAGGTACAAGAAGATCTCATCTGAAAAGAACATCAGAAAGCCCATCAAGGACAGACAAGCACAGAAGACAAGATTCGAAAACTATATCAACATTTGCCTCACCTCAAAACTCAAGTCCAAGACATCATCCAGAAATGTGACACTTGCCAGAAGTACCAAGGAAAGAAGAACTATCAAGCCCCTTTGCAACCGATTCCCCCACCCACTCACATCTTTCAGAGATGGGGAGTAGATGTAATTGGACCTCTACTGGTTACACCAAGAAGAAACAAATATATCCTTCTATTTGTAGAACACCTGACCAAGTGGCCTGAGGCTTTCCCAATGGAAATCGCAGATGCCTTAACCATTGTAGGCCTCCTCCATGGACTCACACTCAGATATGGACCCCCAGAAGAACTCATCTCTGACCGAGGCATGGAATTCATCAATAATATAATCACAAGTTATGTCCGAATTCACAAGATCCACCTCAAAAGGACCACATCATACTACCCCCAGACCAATGGCATGACAGAGAGAATGAACCAGACCATCAAGAAAGGACTTGCCTGAGTTAATCCTACTAATTGGGACCTCTGCTTACATGAGATCCTATGGGAAACTCAGAATACCCCTACTACCTCCACCAAACAAAAGCCATTCGAAATAATGTTTGCCAAGAAAACCAGAACTGCTGACCATGAGAATCTTGGAGACCTCCTCAAGAAGGCAGAACAGTTACGTAATCAAGCCCAAGGACAGATTATCAAAGCCCAAGAAAGACAAAAGAAGTATTATAACCAAAAACAGAAGAATTAGGAGATCAAGATTGGAGATCAAGTACTAGTTTGGAGAAGCATGATTGAAACAAATTTTGTCACCAAACTAGAACCCAAATGAGAAGGACCTTATCTTGTACACAATATCAGAGGAATCAGCATCTATTTAAGAAGTATGGATGGGCGAACCCTCAGAACAACAGTATACATCAACTGCCTCAAGATATACCTTTCCCCACATCATGAATCAGAGAGTTGACAACCGCCTTCAGACTCTTATCCTCAGCTCATTTCAATCACTGCCAGTCCCCCTACCCCAATTCCGAGAAGTCAATGGGAACACTCTCCAGAAGATCCAGATTCATCAAGAGAATCTTGTCCTGGCCAGACGATTGCTACAGGTCTATTAACTTCAGGCCCACTATGCAATTGGAGAATAATTGCAGAACCTCCCAGTCCCAGAACAAACATATATTAGAAACACCACAGGACTATCAAGAGAGATGTTACTACTGCTGACAGGCTCTATACTCTCTATAAGTGAAACCCTGCAGCTCTGATGCAAGTACAATTCTCCTGGTATGATATATGAGGAATGAACCTAGCCACCTACCTGAGCATTATCAATGCTGTTGAGATCTTATTCCCAGAAGAAGAAGAGGAACCCTTGGAATAGAGTGACCATGGTACAGATGATGAAGATGATGGAACAGATATTGATGCAGAAGATGCTTACCCACTGAAATGATGACTAAAAGATAGTCTGGGGACAGACCATCCTTTAGTGGGAGCTGATGTGATAAACCAGGATGTACCACCTGAATTATACCTTAGCCAGATGATGCAAACAATTAGCCAGATGACATAAATACCCAGTATAGTAATCAGCAACCATTGCTACAGAAACTGTATAAATAGCCAGACTACCAGATAAGGTATATCTGTGCAGGACCTGCACACCTGTGCCAGACCTGCACACTTGTACTGGACCTGCACAACTTGTCATAGATAGCAAATCTATAGTTAGCCACATAGTAACTGGATAGCAACCAACTTGTATAAATTACCCCAGAGACAAGAGTAAATAAACCTCAGTCCAAAATACAAACACCAAAGAAGCCTCTAAAGATTGAGCATTGGTCCCCTTTCTACTCCGGTCCACTTCTAATACAAAGCTGATTTGCCACCAAGTTTGAGGAAGAACTTCGCCACCTTTTGAAGAAACTCGCTGCTTAAGAAATAAGCCATATTATTGGTTCGCTTGCCAGATAAGCCTGAAGATTTACCACCCAAGTTCAAGGAAGAACTTCGCTATATTCCCAGAGAGCCTGCCTTTCTTGCCACAAGCCAGTTTCTGATGCAACTTTGTAGTGGAGCCAGTCTATGATGTAACTCTGCCCAAATGAAGCCAGTCTTTGATGTAACTTTGCCAAGAGACCCTTTTCCAAAGAATGCTGCCAGTTGTTCATATTCCCAGAAGAGCCTGATCTAGAAGAACTCATGCCATCCGAGTTATTCCCAGTTGAAGCTGCCTTTTTTTCAAGAAGCCCACCAATTCAGGAGAAACCGCATCATCTGCCATTTTCAAGTTATCCACATTTCCAGAAAATCCACAACCTCCGAATTATTCATCATTCCTAGTGAGCCTGAGTTATCAAGTTATCTACTGCCAGTACAATTCCCAGTAAGAAGGATCCATGGCATTCTCTATTCTCAGTGAGCCAAATCGAGTTATCCACCAGATCGCTGCCTTCCCAGTTGACCCAGATAAGGAAATCCATTCACACTATATAAGATCGTTATGCAGAAATTACATAAGGAAAACTGCTAAATTGCCAGACCATCATGCACAAGAAGATTGTCATGCTACACAGAAATAACCTGTTACTCAAGAAGGAAACTGCTTGTGCTACACACAAATTCTGCCATTCCCAGTTGACCCAGGAAGGAAACCTGCTCACACAAATCACTGCTACACCCAGAGAACCATCCCAATAAGGAAATCCGCATAAATTGACTGCCACGCGAACTGAGGAACTACTGTTGTATTCAGATTGACTATTATACCACCAAACACTAAGGACCTTAGGAATCTTAGAACATTTTATTGCTTTTTGACAAAGTAACTGGGGGCTCAAGCTAAACTACACCAACCCCCAACCTTGTAATTTGCCTCTATTGAGCCAGCACATTACAATAGTTATGATTTTCAACTTCTGAAATTATTGCTAAAATAATCTCTAAGATAGTCTTCAAAAATAGCATCTATAATAATGAGTAATATTACCTATCAATAAATATCAAAAATAATAATTTAAGTAGAAGTAATAATATCTATAATACCTAGATTCTATGAAACTATCTGTTGTGATAGTTGATCTGAATTAGAAATATGAATCAGAGAAATTAGACATTTAATCACAGTATCTAAATCCAATTTCTGATATAGCATAGATATATAAATAGTAGTTATAGAACTTTGCTACTAGCAAATACTTTGCTACTAGCAAATACTTTGCTACTAGAAAATACTTTGCTACTAGTGAATATTTTACTACTAGAAAATACTTTACTGTTAGCAAATACTTTGCAACTAGTGAATACTTTGCTATTAGCAAAATTACTCATAACATAGCCACCTTATAGCTAGCAAACTTATATAAATATCTCTTAGTATCTAGAGTGAATAAACCTCTGATCAAAATAGTTTAAAGTAAAGAGAAAGTAAAGAAACTAGTAAGTCTGTGGGCAGATACACCTTGAACTCACCTCTGTACTCTGAGGACTCTGTGAGAAGATACAGAAATCTGCCATACTTTTGAGATTAGGTGTCCACTATATTATAACTTGGTATCTATTAACTGGTAATTCAAGATGAATTCCTTACTTTCAAGCTGAATAACAAACAACTGCTACTATCTGAACAACTATATAAATCAAACTGAGACATCCAGATAAGATGGATATAAGACCACCAGTATTCTACAGATATACTTCAGATAAATCAATCATTATCTTCATTGATAATTTTGAGTAGTATGCTGCTGTAAGGACTCTAATAGCAATACAGCAAGTAGCCCTCCTACTCTTCAGTTTCCAAGGACCAGCAAGAGCAGTATTTACAGCTGCAACCCATGTAGAAAATGTTGACAATATAGTACTAACAGTACAGAAGGCCTGGCTTCTAACTATCTACTATACAGACAATATCAAGCAAGCTCTAAAAAATCAGCTCAATATAACCAGCCAAGGAATGAGCAAGGATCTGAACACATTCTACATCAGAATCTCATATCAGATAATCTTGGCAGATTATGCTGCCACAATTTGAGATCAAGTAGCTGAGGTAACCTTCATGAAAGGAGTTCACTCAGAGATAGCTCTAGCTATCTGCTCATCACCACTAGTTCTGAAACTATTACAAAAAGTCACCTATGTCTAGTGATACTAGATAGCTATATATCCTCAAAACCATACAATAGAAAGGATCACCAAAGTTAGAATTGAAGTACCTAAGGCAACTAGTGTGATCCCTACTACAGTGATCAATCAAAACACAATTCAGGCAAGAGCTACTGAGCAGTAGAGAAATAGTGACCCAATGGAGAAACTTGCTAAGAAGTTTACTGAAATGATTATTTATCTAGAAGACATAGTAAAGGAAATTAAAGAAAGAAACTGCTGCCCAGTTCAGAAATTTGCCACCACCTCAGACAAGAAGAGAGGTATCTGCTACACTTATAGAGAAAAAGGCCACTACTTATATGAATGTATAAGTGAAACTAAGCATAAGATGCAGCCAAGCAAGCTACTCGAAATAAGGAACAGATCAACACTATGATCTTTAAGGAGATTGGAGAATTAGATGAAGAGAAATGGGAAGCCTACCCTGCTGAGACTATCAGAAAAGATGTCCCCAAACAACCCTACAAGACACTACCAGGGTGACCCAAAAAGAATCCTATAGAAAAGCAAATAGAGACTGCTACAGAAATTCAAGATGATGAAGCTAGTATTATTAAAGAAGCCAGCAGCCCCTGGGCTTCACCAGTTGTACTAGCCCCAAAAAAAGAAAGTAAGCCAAGAGAATTCACCCCAAGACTATTTACTAATTATAAGAAGCTCAACTTGATTTTTTTTTTTTTTTTTTTTTT
>RBNI01004309.1:0-14273 GCA_003990745.1 Jimgerdemannia flammicorona | reverse complement strand
AAAAAAAAAAAAAAAAAAAAAAAAAAAAAAAAAAAAAAAAAAAAAAAAAAAACTATAAAAACTTAGACAAAAACTCAGACAAGAACACAGATATAAATCAGATGAATACTTCTCTACACAAATATCTCTTCATATACTACTTCTAATATTAGTCAATAGTAATATTATAAATAGTAAATAAATCTATTTAATAATCTACAATCTACTCTTAGGTCTCATGCCTAACCAAATTCAGAAATTTCCTAATAAGGTATTATCTTTAGTCTGGTCTTAGTTTTATAAACTTTCTGAAATATGAAAAATCTTAAATATCTAGAATAAGTCCAAGAAAGAACTTTGGTTGAAATATCAAACCAATCTTGAAATTAATAAATATAGAGAATATACTCTATATGAAATTGATCTTGATCTTAAGAAAATAGTCTTTTAGAATATCCAGATCTTCCAGAAAACTCTTCCAGAACTACATAATGGTACTCTAATAAAGTACTCTCTTACAACTTAGTAGCAGTAGTTTATGATCTAATTTTACTTCAAAATGCTTCTATACTTATCAATAAATCTTCTTAGAAAATTCCTATAAGTTGGTTTAAAGTCCAATCACTAAACTGGAGTTTATCACAAACTATCTGAAAATCTGAAGCAAATTGAACCTAATATATAAGGATAATTAGACATCTATATCTGTAATAAGTAGAATAAGCTTTATACAAAAAATGAAGTACTCTAAGATAGGTGAAACTCTATTTACTAAACTCCTTACTCTATACTCTATAAGTCATGATAAAGAAGGTCTTATAGAAGTCTTTGTTTCTCTTCTTAATAAGAGCTTTATAAGCTCTATAAACCTGAGTGACCTAGAAAATCTACAGTTATCTTTCAAACATTAGTTCTTTATAAAGTCTAAGCTTCTAGAGTCAAGTAGCTTAACTCTATCAACTATTACTGCATCAGAACCAAGACTTAGCCCTATACTACTATTTTCAGAATTATAAGATCTGCTATATTCTTAAAAAGAAGTCAGAGAAACTCTTTATCAACAATCTGACTCTGAGCCAGAAGCAGGTCTAGCTAGAACTCTATCTGAACTTGAAACAGAACCAGAACTAGAATCTGATCTTGAAAAAGCTTTTGATTTAAGTCTATCTGAACTCTGGTATATGACTGATATCATCTACTTTGATACTGAACAAATCCAGCTATACTAAGACCAAAGTGAAGAAGAGAAGAAGTATTTCACTAAATTTAATCTCAGATATACTGCTGATGGAGACATAGCTATTTCAGAACAAAACATACCTACAGAATAACAGATAGTTATCTATTAGGCCCTTATACCAGATCTATAATAGTTACTTCAGCAACTCATATAAACTCAAGAAACACCATCACACTCTACACCAGTATCTCAAATTGTACCAGTAACTCTACTAGTAGTAGTTTAACTATCTCTAGTAAACAATATAACAAATTAACAAATCCAAAACCTCACAGTCCAGATAGCTATAATGGTAGTAATCATTACTACCTTAGCTGAACAGATCAGGCCAACTAAAAGTCTGAGCCTACCTACCCTCAATAATACTATACAAGAAGTCTAAAGCTTTATTAATATAGTAAATATTAATTTTGAAGCCAATCAATATACCAATTAGTAAGTTGCTAACTATCTTCTGATAAATAACTGAGACTACACTATTGAACAACTCTTTATCACTACTATGGCTTATATTTACAGAGTTATTACATTCTTCCAAAAACTTACTAAAGAATAGTGGCAAATCTATCCTGAAAAATCTCTCACATGAGGTATCTGATCTGCAGTTATTGTTCAAAATATAGCAAATAATGCCCCTAGATATAGAGATCACCCTGTGGCTCCTGGGCTCAAATAACTCATAATTGCCCAATATTATAGCAAAATACTGATTGCCAAATCATTTGTCAATCTCTGCAATCTCAAATTTAATATATATGGCAAAAAGGAATTTGAAACCTTCTGTACAAAACTTGAGTTGCTTCTGAATATTATTGGTCTAGGATATATTACCAACAATAAAGCTCAAAATGGTATAAGAGCAGACTATTTATTTGATATACTATTAGAATAACTCACTAGAAAGATCTAAGAACAAAAATGCCCAGTTGACTGTGATTACCAACAATAGTTTCTGATGAGAATCAAGATCATAGTCAAGAGAATTCTAATAGCTAGACTAATTCTGTCTTAAAAACAATTCTATAATAAGAAAAAATCATAGACTAAGAAAGAAGAACTCAAGCATAAATCATCCAGAGCTCCCTCAACATCTACTTCTTGAACACTCTGTAATTCCAAATCTATCCAGCTAGATATCTTTAGAAAACTCACTAAAGGAGAAAGAAATGAACTCAAAAGAAGTAGAGCATACTTCTATTGCTGAAAGACAGGATATATGACCAGTGCCTACTCTAACTAGAAACTCCAAACTACTATATGAGCAACTGTCACCACTCTGCACTATCATAATAATCTGATAACCAAAATACTTAATTTTGTCAAGTTAAGGATAACAGCTATAGCCTCTATCAAAGAAAGCAAAAATGTAGCTAGATATAATTAATATATAGCTGAAAAAGCTATAGTTTCCCACCAAGAAGTCAAGCAAGCCTACATAGAAATCAGTATTTAAATTTCTGAAGGATATGTTAGAAAAATATACTATTATAGCAGTTTAGTATCAAAAGAACTCTCAGTAGAAAGAGGAGTCATTGATGAAGATTATATAGACAAAATCATTATCCTCATCAGAAATCATAATTGGACACCATTTAAGATCCCTATTGGTTAGTACATTATCCAGATCCTATTTGAGAAAATTAAGTCAAACCTGAGAGTTAAGAAAGTCTCTGATCTACTACTTACTATCTAAGAATTCAAAGAATTTAGCTCATCAAATAAAGCCTTAGCTCAACTTACTATAAAGAAGGAGAAATAATTCTACAGAAAAATCAAAGAGAGATTTATATCTAGTAGCTAATACCCTCATAATATTGGAATGTACTCTTCTCAATTAATTGATAATTACTTCTTATATATTAATAAATTAACCAAATGAAGAGCCAACAGAAGAAAGCCTCTTATAACTGAAATTACTATCATTGGATCAAACAAACTACTTATTCTATAAGCTTTTATTAATCAAGTCCCTATTAAGATTAAAATAAACAGTAGTACCTCTAGTAATTTTATCAATGAAGAAACAGACAACAGACTTAAAGTCCTGCCCTCTCCAGTACAACAAATCCAAGTAGTCACTATTGCTGATAGAACCTCATATGTTATTAGCAAGAAAGTCTGCAATCTATCCTTCAGAATTAGTGACTACTAAGTATATATTACCTTTCAAATTATATAACTCCCAGATAATGAGATCATTCTTAGAATACTATAGTTAAAACAAGAAATCTCTATGATAGATTGAGTGAACCATTCTTTGATCATCAAGAAAGGATGTCACAATTTCAAACTATAAGACAAAAGAGAACCACTTAGCTCTAGCAACTCTGGCCTCCAGATCACCCATATGTATTAATAAACTTTAACTTAAGAAATTAGCAAAGAAATGGCCTCTCTTTGCTATCTCTATATATCTATCTAAAGAAGAATCTGAGAATTCTGTAGAAAGTTGATAGTCATATCAGACATTTACTTTAGAAATTTCAAGATACATATATTCCTAAAGAAACTCCAAAAGGTCTACTATCTAAACAAGTAGTTGACTATACAATCAAGACTATACCAGGTGCTAAGCCAACCTTCAAGGCAATATACTATATATCTTCTAGAGAAATCAATATACTCAAGAAGAAATTAATAAACTCCTAGAATAAGAATTAATTAGACCTAGTATATTACTATATATTGCACCAGTCCTCTTTATCATCAAGAAAAGAGAAGACCTCTGAATGTATATTGATTACTAAGATCTCAATAAACAGATCATCAAGAACTATTACCCATTATCTCAAATTGATGAGATCTTCAACAGACCTACCAATCTACAATTCATAAGCTATTTTAAACTATAAAATAGTTACTAGCAAATTACCATGAAAGAAGAAGACATCTACAAAACTTCTTCCAAACTTGCTATAGATATTTTGAGTTCTTAGTTATATCCTTTAGCTTAACTAATACTTCTGAAATTTTCCAGACTCTGATGAAGACTATTCTATATCTATTGTAATGGTGACCCCAGAATGATGACATCAGCACAGGAGACAGTCTTTCCTTATAAGCCACCAGATCAGAGCACAAGAAGATCATACAGCATACGAGATGAGTAATGATGACCAACTGTGAGTCATTGTGACCACAGTATAGTATCTCGAGAAATATAAAAGAAGGATCAAGGAACCACAGTAGCAGCAACCAACAAGACCCACCAATCCCAAAATAGCTCAAAGACTTACTACAAACAAAATGCCTGCTGTCTGCCAAACCTCAAGATCAAGGAACCACCAAAGCACCTCAGTCAAAGAAAGGATGTTCTAAGACATCAGAAGAGCTATAAGGACCTGCTCAAGAAGGACTCTTAGTGTCAACCTGAGTACTGCAGATCTCTATCACTTTATCCTCTACTGTCATGAAATGGAAACAAGGATTACCATTGCTACCGAATGCCTCCAAATGTGGCAGAAGTATGAAATAGGAAACCTCCTCTGCCAGGAGTTCCCATAAGCCAGCACTCAAGAGCTACAAGATACCATCCCCATAGATATATGCGAAATGAGGATGACTAAGAAGATCCATCAGATCTTCAGGCATGCACCATGGTCGATCCCCAACTTGGAGTATGTTAGAGTCTCAGATTTCAGAGACCTGTCATCTGCCATATCAATGTACTAGAAGCCAGGGTGGCTACAGAAGCCCAGTCCATTATCACTCTCAATAGTGATGAAGTAGAAGACTTCTGGCATCCCATTCTCCAGGACAACTCAGACCAATTCCTGCAAGGATTGATCTCAGTATTCCAAGACCCAAGTATCCAGGTTAGATCTCCCCAAGACCCCACATTTGTTCCCTATTTTGTAGAAGAGAACCTCATAGATTGGAGAGCTCCAGATCTCCTTGTTCCCAATTTCCCTGCCACTGAACATGATGACATCATTGGTGATGACGTCATCCTATATGACTTCAACATATGCAAAATATACAACCTACACGATGAGTTCACAGATCTCATCTCCTTCAGTGATGATGAGGATGAAGCCCCTATAATCCTGAACTTTGTGCTCTAAGTTCTTTGTTACACTGAATAATTCCAGCACTAGTATTTTGATGTAATACCAGATAATGTCAGTACTGGCATTCTGAGGTGATGCAAAATTATTCCAGCACTGGTATTTGGATGTGACACTGAATTATATCAGCATCCTGAACCTGTACAACCATCAGTGCTGACCCTGGAATTTAGTAGTTTTAGTTATTTGAATTTATATTTAGCTTCATATCTTAGCAACCATTGAATTATATTTTGTATAAATACTCCTCTTATTTCCTCTGAAATAAAGTCAGTTCTATCTGGTTCACTTACACACACTTCCTTGCAAGCAATCTAAGAGATAACAAGACAGTTTAAAGATAAGAAGTTTGAGGACTATAAGACCTTGGAAAGGCACTCCAATAAGAACTTACTTATAACAAACTTGAGTTAGTCTAAGAGATATATCTTGAAGAGAATTTGGTATATTTCAAGAACTCAGTGACCACTACATGACAACTTGGTGCCCATTGGCTGGTGATTCAAGATGAATCCTTCACTTTCAAGCTGAAAAACAAACAACCCCACAACAACTACTCTGACTACAAGAGTCACCCCTACAAGAATTCAAGACAAGATAGAAATGTACCCCCCAACATTCTATCAATATACTACTGAAGAGTTAATTCTGACCTTTATTGAAGACTTTGAACAATTCGCCACCATATGAGCCCTTAGTGTGGATGCACAATTAGCCCTTCTATCAGTCAGCCTCAGAGAACCTGCTAGAGACAAGTTCAATGCAGCTACCATTACTAATACTGGTGCAGCCAAACTTGCCAACATGAAGGCCTTCCTCAGAACAACATACTATACTGAAGAGATCAAGCAAGCTCTCAAGGATCAACTCAATACTATCTACCAGAGACTTAGTGAAGATCCCAACTCATTCTATACCCGAATCTGCCACCAGATTGTCTTGGCTGGTTATGATGACTGCCTCAAGGAACAAATAGCAGATTCAACCTTCCTTAAAGGAGTTTACCCTGAAATTGCCTTAGCAATCTGGTCTATCCCAGCTGTACTGACCCTTGATCAGAAAGTAGTCTTTGCACAGAGATATTGGAATGTCAGACACCCTGCTGAACACTCAATAGAGAAAATAACTGGCATCAAGATGGAGCCATCAAAGCTAACTAGTATCATACCCACCACAGTTGTGAACAGACAACCAACCCCACCTACCCCCAAGGCAGCCAAAGCTGACCCAGTGGAGGAACTCACCAAGCAGTTTGCTGAGATGACTACACACCTTGGTGATGTTGTTAGAGAAGTCCAAAGTGCCAACAGGAGACCAGTGCAGAGATTTGCAGCTGCTCAGAAGAATACAATATCACATGCTTCAGATGTGGAGAAGAAGGCCACTATACAAAGAATTGCATGACTGAAATGAGATGTAAAGCCCAATCAAGCAATGCTAGCAGAACCAGAGAACAAACCAATGCAGTAGTCATTGAGAAGATTGGTGATACTGATGATGAAGAATACTATGAGGAGCTTGAATTCTACCCTGCTACTGAAGGTACCAGAACCTGGTCCAAGCCCTATGACAAGAAGAGCAACAGCAAACCAGTTGGAAGACCAAAGAAGACCCCAGCTGTCACTATTCAAAGCAAGACCCAACCTGAGGAGATTGATCAAGACATGGAGTTAGATGAAGCCACCTGCCAAATTATTGAAGGCACTACTCCAGTCTCAGGAGAAAGCAAAAGCAAGAAGGAACAGAAGCTGCACAAGACCAAGATCCACCAGTATGATATCTACAAGGATCTCAAGGAACAGAAGGTCAATGCCACTTTTGGATAGCTAGCTGAAGTCTCTGCCTTCAGACAACAGTTGAGAGTAGGACTTGCAACTACTACTAAGAATCAAGAGTACAAGATTGTAGAAGCTCACAATGCACAGGAAGAATCCAAGAACTCAGGTGAAGAATCCGAAGACCAGTGCAAGACATCAGCCTATATCCCATGTCAGATTGAAGACTGTATCTTTGATGTCATCATTGATACTGGTGCTGGAGGATACCTTATGAGCAAGAAGACAATTGACTGCCTAGGTTGGGACATTGAAGAGTCCACCAAGATGGTCTATATCACAGCAGATGGTATATGAGCTACCCCCCTTGGCAAAATCTGAGAAGTCCCCATCAAGATAGGAGGAGCTACCATCCCAGTAGACATGATTGTTATAAGTGCCACCAACTATGACATCCTCATTGGCAACCAATGGCTTCACAAGGCCAAGGCCATCATTGACCTCAATGCCCAGAAGATGCAGATCAACTACAGAGGAAGAAAGGTATGAGTCTCTATCAATGTCCACAAAGGAGTTCTACCAGATATGGAGGAAGGAGGTGAAGAGAACACAGAGGTCTTCATGCACTCAGTGAACAAGAACAAGAACAAGACCCTGAAGCTCACAGATGAGCAGTGGTACAACAAGATCATCGATGGGTATGCCTAGTGTTCCGAATGAGTCAATCCGGATGGGATTCGGATGGATTCGAATCAACCATTGTTTTGATTTCCAAATTAGACAATTAAATGTTTACATCAATAACTCGATGAATACTCATCCAAATTTGATGATCTTAGAGCCATTTGAAAGCCCTTAATAAGGCCTTTCTAATGATACCAAGAGAATTAACATCGGATTACGCGTTGCCGAGATATTAAGGAAAATGTTCTATTTGACGAAATTTCCAAAATTGGCAAATCGAAGAATTTCCAAAATCGGCGATTCAGACGTTTTCCTTCATAACTCAGCAACGCATGATCTGATTTCAATGTTCTTGGTATTAATAGATAGGCCTTATTAAGAGCTTTCAAATGACACCAAGATCATCAAATTTGGATGATTATTCATCGAGTTATTGATGTATACATTTAATTGTCTAATTTGGAAATCAAAACAATGGTTGATTTGAATCCCATCGGAGTTGATCCGGATGGGATTCAATCTGAATCAATCTGAATCCAATCCGGATTAAATTGACTCATTAGGAGCACTAGGTATGCCTCTCAAGGAAGATGCCCCCATGGTACTAGGATGTACTGCTCTGAATACCTGAATGACTGCTGGTCCTATATCAGTGAAGTTAGGAAAATCCACCAACAAAAACATGAGCAAGAAGCCACCGAAGCAAAAAGGAAAGCTGAAGAAGATGACCAGCCCCCAGAACTTCAGGCTGACAGTGATGATGAGGAAGAACAAGAATCAGACATCACCCTCAAAGCCAAGAAGTTTCACCCTGAAGTCAAAATCCCAGAATACAAGACTGAAGGAGCCATAGGAATGGACCTTGCCAGCATTCAAGATGCTACTCTCAAACCACAGACCACTGCCCTACTTGGCACTGGAATTGGAGTCAAGTTACCAGAGAACTATGCTGGAATCATCAAGACCAGGAGCAGTCTGACCAAAAGCAAAATCTCTGTTAAAGGAGGAGTAATTGACCCTGATTACACTGGCAAGATCTTTCTCATAGTTAGGAATCACAACCCCACCACTCCCTTTGAAGTCAAGAAGTATGACAGGATTGGCAGATACTGATCCATGAAATCAAGAAGCCCAAGATCATAGAAGCCATCGAACTCATCAAGAGCAAGAGAGAAGAACAAGACTTTAGATCTACTGGAAGAGAAGCCTATGCTGCCACCAAGATTACTGAACTTGAGCACAAGAAAGACAAGGACCAGAACAAGCACACATACACCATTTGAGAAAACTTTCCCCTGGAGGAACAACTTCTCAAGATCCTGCACTAGAATGAAGGAGTACTTGCTACAGACTTTAGGGATATATACAATCAAGAACCCAAGTACTATCATGAAGTTGACACTGGTGATACCAAGCCTATCTACCAGAAAGCCAGACCCATACCACCTGCCTACAGAGAATGGCTGCAAGCAGAACTCAAGGAAATAGAAGAAGCCGGAATCATCAAGCAAGCTATCAGCCCCTGGGCCTCACCCATTGTCCTTACCCTGAAGAAAGGAAGCAAGCCTGGAGAGTTTGTGCCAAGACTCTGCATTGACTACAGGAAGCTCAATGCCATCACTAAGAAGGATAGGCAGCCTTTGCCAAATATTCAAAAAATCCTTACCACTCTTCAAAGTAAAGCCAAATACTACACCACCCTGGATCTGTTCTCAGGCTTCCATCAGATCAGTCTCACTCAAGATGCCAGTGAGAAATCAGCCTTCATCACACCTGACACCACCTATATCTACCTGCAAATGCCATTTGGAATGTGCAATGCCCAAGCATGTTTTCAGCAAATGATGAATAGAGTCTTCAGCAACGAAATTGGAAAATGGCTCTTTGTCTATGTTGATGATGTAATCATCTTCAGCAATATAGTATGAGAACATGTCAATCATATACAGCTAGCCTTCAAGAAGCTCAAGGAGCATGGCCTCTATATCAAGCCCAAGAAATACAAGTTTGCAGCTCAGGAAATTGCCTATCTAGGACACCTCATCAACCAGACCAGAATCCACACAGACCTTATGAAGATCGAGGCTGTTGCAGCCTATCCAAGACCTAGAACAACCACAGAAGTCCATGCCTTTCTTGGACTGGCCAGCTACTACAGAAGATTTATCAAAGGATATTCCAACATTGCAGCACCTATCTATAAGCTACTGAAGAAGAGACCAAATTTGAATGGACCAAGGAGTGTCAAGAAACCCTCAATGAACTCAAGACCAGGTTGACCCAAGCACCTATCCTCAGAAGACCAGATTGGAATCTAGAATTCATCTTGCAGATAGATGCAAGTGCTATAGGACTTGGAGCAGTCCTAGCTCAGAAGAAAGATGGACATGAATATGTCATCTCCTATGTAAGCTGAGGCACCTGTGGAGCAGAACAGAACTATGAGTCATGTAAGCTTGAATACTTAGCAGTAGTTTGGGCAGTAGATAAGTTCCACTACTACTTATCTGAGAAACACTTCACCATTCAAACAGACCATTCTGCTCTTGCCTGGCTATTCTACACTCTGAACTCCAAAGGAATATATGTCAGATAGATCTACAGACTACAAGAGTATAACTGTACTATCAAGCACTGCTCAGGAAAGATCAACACCAATGCCGATGCACTCTCAAGGACACCCCAAAACACCCCCATCAAGACTATTCAACATGAATAAGGAGCTATACTATGGATTAATCAGCTACCTTAGGCAGTGGAAGATGCTCAACCACCTCAAACCCTGGACAATCACTATTATCAACTGGACTTGGAAATAGTTTAAACTAGACAACACTATACTCAGAAAAGGAGGAAAGCTAGTAATACCCAAATATAAGAAGTATCAAATAATGAAGGAAGTACATGAGCAAGGATACTTAGAAGAAACCAACACATATGACAAGGCAAGAAGAACTATATGGTGGCCCAAGATGGAAGAAGATCTGTGCCAATTTGTCAAAGGGTGTGACAAGTGCCAAAAACAGAAACAAGATCAGCAAGACCAGGTACCTGGGTCATCAAGAATTGAGTCTATCTCCTTCCACCACATCGCAATAGATATCATTGGATCACTACCAGTAATACTATCAGGAAACTGCTATATTATAGTTATTGTAGACCTCTTCACCAAATGGATAGAGGCAGGAGCATTACAAGAAGCCAATGCTCTCTCTATAGCCGACTTCCTGCATCGAGAAATTATCTGCCACTACAAGACACCAAAGTAAATCACAACAGACTGCAGAATGGAATTTGTCAATAGATTCCATGAGATAATGTATCAGAAATATAAGATCCAGCACATCAAGACTACTGCATACTACCCTCAAGGAAATGGACAAACAGAGAGAACCAACAAGACCCTCAAGAACATCCTAGCAAAGATCTCAGAGATATATGAAAATTGGGATAACTATCTCTCAACTGCCCTCTCTGTCCTATGAGATATATGGTCACAGAGTATACACTTTACCCCAAGAGAGCTGCTCTTTGGAGAAGAAGATTCTGATAGAACCTCAGCTACAAATCTTAATCTAACTTGGAGACAGATTGATGCAGAAATCCAGAGACTACACCAAATCAGGAAGAAGGCTGAAGATTACATCACCAAGTTACAAGTGCTGACAAGAAAGAATGCAGAAAAGAATCACAAGGCCCTAGAACCCATCCAAATCAGAGAAAAGATTCTACTGTATCGAAATATGGTAGAAGCCTCATAGTTGTGAAAACTGGAGCCCAAATGAGAAGGACCCTTCTACATATAAGATATCAAGAGAATTACCTTCTGGCTTAGAAAAATCTCAGGGACCATACTGCCTACCACAGTACATAGGAATAGACTCAAGAAGTACTACAAACCTATATAAGAGAAGTAAAACATAATGACCACCCATGAGGTTCTAGTCTGTGAATCATAACAGCATGTCCTGTGACCAGCAGGCTATCTGTCTGGACTATTCTCTAAGAGATACAGCACTGGCAACTATACATCCATGAGACTTTCGAAGCCAGAGGAGTTCAAACCATCAACTGATTGGTCAAGATCAGAATTAGGCTCTTACTCTATATGAAGGGAATGACTCTTCACCATTATGCCAAAATACAAAGGGAAGACACCAGCCCATAAACACCACTTTTCAACCCCTTGCCAGAGGTTATGGGATCAGCAAATTTTTTAGGACTGGACTAATGAATAAGAACACTCAAGAAGATCCTTATTCAGGAGGAAGATGTAATGGTGACCCCAGAATGATGACATTAGTACAGGAGACAGTCTTTCCTTACAAGCCACTAGATCAGAGCACAAGAAGATCATATGGCATATGAGCTGAGCAATGATGACCAACTATAAGTCATTGTGACTATAGTATAGTACCTCAAGGAATATAAACAAAGGATCAAGGAACCACAGTAGCAGCAACCAACAAGACCCACCAATCCCAAAATAGCTCAAAGACTTACTACAAATAAAATGCCTGCTGCCCACCAAACCTCAAGGTAAAGGAACCACCAAGGCACTACAGTTGAAGAAAGGATGTTCCAAGACATCAGAAGAGCTATGAGGACCTGCTCAAGAAGGACTCCTAGTATCAACCTGGGTACTGCAGATCCCTATCACTTTATCCTCTACCACTATGAAATGGAAACAAGGATCACCATTGCTACTGAATGCCTCCAAATGTGGCAGGAGTATGAAATAGGAAACCTTCTCTGCTGGGAGTTCCCACAAGCCAGCACTCAAGAGCTACAAGATGCCATCCCCATGGATATATGCGAAATAAGGATGGCTAAGAAGATTCATCAGATCTTCAGGCATGCACCATGGTCAATCTCCAACTTGGAGTATGTTAGAGTCTCAGATTTCAGAGACCTGTCATCCTGCCATATCAATACACTAGAAGCCAGGGTGGCTACAGAAGCCCAGTCCACTATCACCCTCAATAGTGATGAAGTAGAAGACTTCTGGCATCCCATCCTCCAGGACAACCCAGACCAATTCCTACAAGGATTGATCTTAGTATTCCAAGGTCCAAGCATCCAGGTTAGACCTCCCCAAGACCCCACATTTGTTCCCTATTTTGTGGAAGAGAACCTCATAGATTGGAGAGCTCCAGATCTCTATGTTCCCAATTTCCCCACTACTGAATGTGATGATGTCATCAGCGATGATGTCATCCTGCACAACTTCGACATACATGAAATGCATGACCTATACAATGAGTTTGTGAATCTCATCTCCTTTAGTGATGATGAGGATGAAGTCCCCATGATCCTGAACTTTCTGCTATAAGTTCTTTATTATACTGAATAATGCCAGCACCGGTATTTTGATATAACACTAGATAATGCCAGCACTGGCATCTGAGGTGATGCGAAATTGTTCCAGCACTGGTATTCTGATATGACTCTGAATTATACCAGCATCCTGAACCTATACAACTATCAGTACTGACCCTGGAACTTAGTAGTTTTAGTTATTGGAATTTATATTTAGCTTCATATCTTAGCAACCATTGAATTATATTTTGTATAAATACCCCTCTTTTTTCCTCTAAAATAAAGTCAGTTCTATCCAGTTCACTTATACATACTTCCTTGCAAGCAATCTAAGAGATAACAAGACAGTTTAAAGATAAGAAGTTTGAGGACTATAAGACCTTGGGAAGGTACTCCAATAAGAACTTACTTATAACAAACTTGAGTTAGTCTAAGAGATACATCTTGAAGAGAATCTGGCATATTTGAAGAACTCAGCGACCACTACATGACACTTTATCTAGACAAATTTATTATTATCCATATTGAAGACTTTCTGGTTTTCAGTAAAACCCTGAAGGAATATCTCAAACATCTTGAACTAGTACTATTGAAACTCTGAGAAAACCAACTCTATATAAAGCTCAGTAAATGAGAATTCCTTTTAAAGAAAATTCAATTTCTTAGATACATTATCACTCTTAAAAGAATCAAAGTAGACCTTAGCAAAATCTCTATAATCAGAAAATAGCCTAGACCCAAAAAACTAAAAGATCTTTAGTTATTCCTAGTATTAGTAAACTATTACAGGTGATTTGTTGCAAACTTTGTCAAGATTACTACTGCTCTCACTTAACTAACTAAATATAGTAAAAATGTAGGATAACTTAGGACTATAAAGTAAGAAAAAAACTTAAACAATCTTATTAAATGGAGACCAGAATAAGACAGCATTTCAAGTCTTGAAAGATGTCCTGATAACTACTCTAGTACTTCAGGTAGCAAATCCTATCCTACTCTATAAAGTTATTACTAATACCTTCAATCTAGCTCTTGGAGTAGTACTTATATAAGAAGAATATCCTGTGGTTTATCATTCTTGCAAGTTCAATAATACTGAAATTAACTATACTATCTATGAGAAAGGAATACTAACTATTTTAGACACTCTGATTAAATAGTACTCTTATCTCAAAGAAGTATACTTTACTATATTATTATATATTTTTT
>RBNI01004308.1:0-14275 GCA_003990745.1 Jimgerdemannia flammicorona | reverse complement strand
TTTTTTATAGTCTTTTGGACTCCATTCTTTATTAATATACCCATCTATCTCAAATATAATACACTGAACCCACCCCTAACTGATCCCCCTAGGGGAGGCTCTCTTACTCCCCACACTCTCTCAATTAAAGATCATAAGGTCATTAACTACTACCACCCACCCACTATTTTGTTCACAGATCTCTTTCATCAGATAGTATTGATACCCACTCTGGGGGACCCTATCCAACCCACCACTCTATCAGTATATTTCCCAAAAACTCCTCTCATCTTTGCAACTTCTCCTATAATCTCAGTTGTCACTCCTCCTCAAAAACAAAGAGCCAATGTCCAGCCAGCCCTACTTATATAGCTAAAACTCACTCTATAGTGAGCCATTCATTATCCATACCTCCCACCAACCTAGTTCTCAAATCTTCCCAATGACCTCTCTCTCCATCTGGTCTTCTCTTCACACTCAGCCAATCTCCCACTGCTATCCAAAAATCCCCCAGTACCTCACACTCTCCTAACCAATATTCTGGTATTTGCACAAATTCTCCAACTTGTCTCACATTATAACACTCTTCACATTCTAGTGATCCACTATTCACCAAATGCCCAGTATGAAAATTTAACATGATATTCCTCTATAGTATCTATCACTATACTACCCAGAACTTGGAAGAGAGCCACTTCTGCACCTCAGTACTTTATGACCAAAATTCTGCCCAGTTCCATCCCTTACCAATCCTCACTGTTTGCCAGCTACTAAGCCAAAGATTCTGACTGAGTTCTCACTGATACTCTACTCTATCACTAATATCAAACTCTATAAGTAGAGCACTCCCCAAAAGTAGCCTATCCTATCTCTACATAGCTGGTCCCTATAGCATCTCCCCTTCATTACTATACCAATACAAGCCTATGCAGTGTGCTCTATCTGCCACCCCCCACTAGAAGTCTTTATACCATAGCCAACAACTTCTACCCAGACCTACCAGAGATAGCAAATCTCCTGGGAACTCTCTTAGGGAGAATCTCACCTCTCACACCTTCTGCATCAGCAGTACCCATCTCTCTCCCCTCAGTTCAATAGCTTACTTCAACCACCAAGCTCTCAGGTAATGCAGCCTCTTAGGAAGATCCACCAGTCCTAGCCCCCCTTGATCCATCAGCATGGAAAGAGTATCCTAACTGATCTGAGACCTCCTATTAGCCCAAATCCAATCTCTAGTCAGTTTCATCAGTCACTTTACTACCCAAGCTGGAAAGTCCAAATGATAAGTAATATACCACAGCTTAGAGAACTAGTAGATATTCAGAATTGAGACCCAGCCTACCAGAGAGATGTAGTGACCTCCCCAATCTCTAAGAGTCTCCCCCCAGATAGTCACCCTCTTCTTTCACCATACCTATGATAAGACAGATCCATATACTAAAAGAAAGATACCCAGATACCTCACTGCCTCTTCTGTAGAGATAATCATTCCAATGATATCCCCTCCTATCAGTCCATTTCCCAATACCATTATCTCACACTTATACTAGTTGAGTTTTGCTCCAGAGTGTACCTTATACCATTCCACCATCTCCCTAAGTATCTCAATATCTGCCACTGATCTAAGTCCAACTACCATATCATCTGCAAAGGCCCCAACCTTCCACACCACACCATAGACAGAGAGCTCTACTACCCTCTATTGAATTCTATCTATCAATAGCTCTAATGAAAGAGTATATAAAATAGGAGACAGTGGATCCCCCTGAGGAACTCCTCTTCCCAAGGGAAATACCAGACCCTGGTGGCCATTACACAATAGTGCTGCCCTGCTGCCCTCCAACAGACTCAATATAGAGACTCAAAATAGTGGAGAAACTTTAATCCTATTCAGTACCTTGTCCAGCTATATCTGCTGAATGCAGTCATAGGCCTTCTCCTGATCCAAAAAGACCAGTCTCCCATTCAATCCACTAGTCTGTGATCCTTCAATAATGCCATAGACCCAAGCTGTCCCATCTCTAATAAGTCTGTCTCCAACAAAGCCCTGCTGCTCCTCTCCCAGCACCTGTTGGGCAACCTTCTATACTCTCACTACAATCACCTTAGTAATCATCTTCCTGTCCATATCTAGAAGCATTATTGGTCTCCAGTTTCTCCAGTCCTCCCTTCTTCCTTTGTCCTTATACAACAGGGCCACCAGCCCTAGGTCCTGCTCTCCAACCCACTGACCTTTCAGAAGAATAAGATTACAGAGAGCTGCCATCTCTCCTAGTACTCCAGGGACCCTTGCTATCTTCTTTTAAAAGTCCTAAGGTAATCCATCCTCTCCTGGTACTGTCTCTAGCTTAGTCACTACAAGAACTTTCTGGATCTCCTCCTCTCAAACTGGTAGGATCAAATCTCCCAGACCCTCCACTTGTGGCAGCTCCCAGTCCTCCAGAGTGTCTCCAATTACTACTACATCAGCACCTCCTTCCTCCTTACTCTATAGACCCCTCCACCACTTCTTCAATAACCCCAAGATCTGTTGTATACTATGTACCATTTTTCCCTCTTCATCCAGGACTCTATCCTATTACTACTACACCCTTCTTACCTAAAGAAGCCTTGACAAGTACCTTGTAGGCCTCTCACCCTCCTCAAGCCCCTGTCACTACAGCCTAGCTATCATTTCTTTCATGTACATATCCTCTTCTTCTCTCAGTACCTGTTGCAACTCCACTACTTCTAGCTTGGCTTGCCCTAACCTCCAATCATTTACCTCTCTAGAATTTATCAAATCTGCTCATTTCATCTGCAATCTAGCTAGTCTATTAGAAGCACACCTCACCCTTTTCCTTCTCCACCTCCCAGCATCTCTCCCAGCACCACTCTAGTAAACCCTCACAGCCTCTTTCAACTTCATCTACCAGACATCCACTGGCAAGCTCTCATGTATCTAACCAGTAATCTGCTCCTGGATATCCTCCACTCAAGGGTCTTACAATTACTTCTCAGCCAGCAGAGAGGAGTTAAGGTGCCAATGTCCAGGTCTATCTCCACTCTCTCCAAACTGTCTCTGCTCTAATAGCCTCCAGTGATCTGACCACAGGCACTACTCCACCTCTAGAGTCTGCCACACATCTATGCCCCAGCATTTAGCTGTCAGAATCCAGTCAATCCTAGTACCTAGACCATTCATCCAGTGTGTGTAAACCCTCCTTTCACCCCACCATATTCTGCCCATATCTCTTAAAGAGCTAAGGTTCTCCACCTTCTCCCATGCATCTAGGCCACTACTCCTTCCACCAGTACTTCTCCCTCCATCAGTCCTATCTAACTGGAGATTCTGCACTATATTGAAGTCACCTCTCAGAATATCTACCCTATTCTCCAAGAGAGCACTCTTCTCTAAAAGACCCTTAATCTATACAATCCTCTCACTCCTATCTGCAGAATAGTAGTAAGAGCCAATACTTATTAACTCTCACCCAGGTCAATGTCATTCCCCCCATACCAGATGGTCTCTCTAGTTCCTAATTCCACCTAAGTCCCCTTTACCATATCATACCAAAATCACCACTTTGCCAAATCAAGCTATAGCTCCTCTCCATTCTCTAGTCCACTCCACTTAATCTATATCATCTTCACAACATACATTCTGCAGCAGAAAGAGATCAGCCTCCAATCTCTTTAGTCAGGTGAAAATGTTCTTATGCTGCCCAGATCCCTATAACCCATTCATATTTAGAGAAAAAATATTAGTTGTACTATTTATTGGAAATAATATTTAGAAGTAATATTATACTCATCCTCTACAAATCCACATTCATCCCCTTCTGTGCCAAGTCCAAGTTATGTTCAGTAGCCAATACCTTCTCTTCAGCCTTCTTCATCTCCAATCCAGCCAGAAGTTCAGCCATCTCTACATTCTCCTTTTCCTCAAAGTCCTCATAATACTCCAGACAGACTTTCTACTAGAGTTGCAAACCATGACACTCTTTCCAACAGTAGGCAGCCCTCTCACCAGCAACAATCACTAGTTTGGCCTCTCTCTCCTTATCAATCTCATAACTCTCTTCCTCTAGAAAAATTGCAAGCACTTCTACCTTCAGTGTCTCTACTATCCCATTACTATGCAGGATCTATGCTCAATACTCCTCACTCATCACTCTCAGGTCCACTTCTCCCAACTCTTTCACCACAAAGTTATTCATCATCCAGCTCATCTACAGTAGATTTCTCATCTCCTTCTCTCCTGGCAATACTGGCCTCCCTATACTCAGCATTGTGGTATCTGCCCCTATACTCACAGTCTCATCTCACTCCTCCTCTGAGACATCCACCAGCTCATCCTCACTAACTGCCACCACCTGACCCCCTTTTGCCACATTGGGAACTCCAAAGTATATATGCTGGATATCTTACATTAGTACATCCTCTGCCACCCTACTCTTCACTGCTGGACTCTTTCTGACAAGAGAGAGAGTATCCTCCAAGACTTGTTCCCAGACCTTGAATATACCATCTATATAAGGATCATTGTGTAGCATCTTCCTAGCCCCATCCAGGCCCTCCTCTATATTCCCTCCTCTTTTACTAGCCCAGACACTCACTTTGGTACCTCTAGACTCCTCAGTACCACTAGTATTCTTCTTTACTTCTTCAGCCATACTTACCAATAACTCCCTCTGCCTCTTGTACTATTGAGCCCTCTCTCACTGCCTCTTGTTAGTGCAAATATGTTTCCCATCCATAATCTCCAAATGTGTTAACTCTACATATGTCTTCCAGGTCTTCATTCTCTACTTTACTACTCCACTCATCTCCTCCAGCATCTCTAATAGATCCTCCTCCTCTTCCTCACACCCTTTCACTCTTGATACCTTATAGATGAAGACCTCCCACAATATTACCAAAGACCAGTCACTTGTCTTTCCAGTGGCCTCTCTCTCAGTCAGCCAAATCCTAACATTCACATCTCTAGTCCTAAAAGTAATCTCCTCTCACATCTGGAATCCAATATCTACCATTACTATATTCTGCCATTACCTCCTCAACCCTCCTCCTTGTCTCAACTGTCATCACAGTAAGCACCCCCTTCACCAGTAACTGAACCACTCTGGAGTCTCACCTCAGACAGTATATCATAGAGACCACCATCTCACCTATAGCTACTCCAGTCTTCAATACTTCTTTCAGTAAGCCCACCTCCTCAAAACCCACTTCAACTTCCTCCAGTCTCTTTAGGAACTTCACTGAGATAACTCCCACTACTGGCTTTGAGATAATCCCCAGGACCATTCTTGCTATCACTACCAAGCCCTGGAAGTATAAGGTTGCTGCAAACTCCAAGATTAACTTCTTGAGTAACAGTACTACAGCCAGCCCTATCATACCATCAGTTAGATCCCCCTTTCTCTTTGGTCCCATCAGCTCAGCTCCTCCATTAGCAGTCACATCTGGATTTTTTTCCAGATTCCCAGTCATACCACTATCAGCAGTCTCCTCTCTACTTCTAGCTGCTGCTACCCCAGCCCTTCTATCTGCTGGCCTAGATGCTGAACCCCCTGCTTTCTCTTCCCTCTGCTTCCCCTTCTCTCCTGTCTGACCTCTCTGAGATCTAATAGACCATTCTCTACTCTTTAGCATATCAGCAAAGCTCCTTCTCCTCTGCCCTCCTGCCTCTCCTCCAGTACTGCTGCTACTGTCCAAGCTGTCCTGCCCACTCAGACCACTGAAAGACCCAATTCTTATTTCATACCCTCATCCAATATGTTACCAGTCAAAGGCGCCAGGTCTATCCAACTTAATCTTACTTGTTAGTTACCATAACCTTAGTACTTTTCTCTAATAAATACTTTGAAAGTATGTTATAAAAGTGTATATAATGTGAATGATAACTATCTCTTTATAATTGTTAATAATGATATAATTCTCTTTATTATTGAATACTTCAGCAGGTTAATGGACTTTCTGATCAAGAATAATTAGCTCTAATTTGAATGTAGATCTCCTAAGTCTTAATAATAATACTAGTATTGCTCATGCTGAATAACTTATCCTTGAACTTCTCTAATTAATCAGATGTTAGATATAATCAAACTTAAGTAACTTTGAATTCTTCTCTATAGTAAAACTGAGCCTTGATCTGAGTAGTAGGCTAAGTTAAGTATACAGATAGATTATATATAAGTATTATATAGAAATTTTTTAAAGAAGAATATAAAAAATAAAATTAAATAAAATAAAGAGTGAATATTCAGAAAAGAGTATAAGAATGAGTTACATGTAGATAAGTTGTACAAAATTACTCATGAAGGCTTACTTCTGATCCTTTTGAGATCTCTGCTATATAATATATTGACTCAATAACTTAGTTACCAAAGGCATGTCTTGTAACATTCTTCAGCTTTTCTTCATCTTGATTAGATATTGTGAATAAAGTTGGCAGATCTCACTATAGAGCTGTAGATCCTAAGAAAAAGAGAACAGCATAAAATGAATTTGATTATACTATAAAATTTAAATATAGTAGTAAAAAGACAACCTATATCTACCATCAGCTACTCTAAAAAGATTATTGTATATATAGCTGTAAGATTTATAAATTTTAAGATCTGAAGGATTACTATAAGTTATTGCCAGAATTCTCTCTTATCTTCATCATTACCAGCACTATCACTATTACTATTATCATTACCATTATTATCACTACTGTCGCTTTGGCTCTTGATAAGTAGTTTGTATGCTGTCTATGTAAGAGGGTTGCTTTTTAGGGTAACTGTTATATAGTTCTGAAAGGGTTTTCTGAAAGTTCTGAATATTCTGGAAGACTGTTTTCTTAAGGTCAAGATTAATTTCATATGGAGTACATCCTCTATGCTTATTGATTTCAAGATTAGATTGATGTCTCAACCAAAGCCCTTTTTTGAACTAGTTCTGGATGTTCAGGATTTTCCATATTTCAGGAAGTTCAAGAAACTAAGACCAGCTTAGTTGAATTGTTGTATCGCTGCAGACAATACCCAATTAGGAAATTTCATGATAGGGTTAGGAGTGGGACCTAACAGAGAGCAGATTTACTTAAGAGTGGTTTGTGGGTTATTAAATAGGTTTATTTGCTATTCATGATATTGCTATACTAGGAGTAGTTGTGTAAGAGAATATTGTGGGGAAGTGCTCAGGAGTTATGTTCGGATTGTTCAAGTCTGTCTTAGTCTGAGATTCTGAGGTCTGGAAGAGGGGGTATTTATACTAGTGAGGGACTATCTGGACTATGCTAGATATAGATATAGCACTTAGTGCCTTACTGAGTTAGAATGCAGTCACATAGTATAAGTGTGATCTGATATGTCAAGAGATCATCTGACTGCTGAGTCAGTTCACAGTCATGTCATACAAGGCTAATTTAACTATACTATGACTGCTAAACTATTTATAGGTTTAGGTACTGTCTGGTTAGTCTTTGATGACATCACTATTGATGATATCATCACTGGCAAAGTCTGAGCAGTTTCTGACTTCTGATATCATTAGTTTCAAAGGTATCATCACTTCTATCTCTTGCAAGATTAAGGCTATTCTTGGTGATGGTGGTTGTATAAGGATAACAGGTCTTGGTTCTCTTTTTTTTTGGTCTACTGATACATTTGCGAGGACTGACTATCCTTGTCTAGGGCAAGGGCTCTCAATATCGTAGCTAGGAGTTCAAATCTCTTGGAAATGATATTTTCTGTAATTTAAGGCAATTTCTAGTAGTAATATCTGTCACATGGATGGCTTGAGATTGGTTTTGACAATATCAGCTTTCTTGAGTTCAGATGAAGTGTCTTTTTTTTTTTTTTTTTTTTTTTTTTTTTTTTTTTTTTTTTTTTTTTTATAGTCACTTAGACTCCATTCCTTTATTAATACCCATCTATCCCATATAAATACAGTGATCCCACCCCCTATCCGATCCCCCTAGGGGGGCCCCTCCCCCCTATCCCTTTCTGATGAAAGACCACTTTGTCTAACACTATCACCACCCTCCCACCACTCTGCTCACAGATCCTTACCACCAAACTGCGATATTGTCCCCCTTGAGGACTCCAGCCCACCTACCATCCAGTCAGCAGATCCCCCAACAGCCCCTCCCACCTTAACACCTTCTCCTGCAGCCCCAACCACTGCCTCTCCTCAAATACAAAAAGCCAATGACCCACCAGACCCATCTATATTACTAATACCCACCCTATAGTGAGCCAACTATCCCCCATCCCACCTACAAGCTGAGATCTCAAGTCCTTCCAGTGACCCCCCTCCTCTACCAGCCTATGCCCCACACCCAGTCTATCCCCTATTTCAGCCCAAAATTCCCCCAAAACCTCACACTCTCCCAGTCAATGTTCTGGTGTCTGTATATGACCCCCAGCTCACTCAATATCATAACACTCCTTATAGTCAAATTGTCCACCATCTACCAAATACCCCGTATGGAAATTCAGCATGACATTCCTCTGCAATATTCTCCACCAAACCACCCAGAACTTGGGGGAAAGCCACCTCTGTATCTCTGTGTTCTAAGACCAGATACCAGCCCAGTCCCACTCCTTGCCGATCCCTGCTGCCTACCAGCCACTTGGCCAAAGATCCTGGCCAAGCCCCTGCTGACACTCTACTCTCTCCCCAATATCAAATGTAGCAAGTGGAGCACCCCCCAGGAGCAATCTATCCCAACACTACATATTAGGCCCCCACACTACCTCTCTCTCATTGCCTTGCCAGTGCAGGCCAATGTGGTGCGCTCCATCAGCTATACCCCACCAAAAGCCCTTAAACTGTAGCTGCCAAATTCCAATCAGCCCCACCAATGAGAGCAGATCTCTGGAGGACCCCCAAGGAGATGTTTGCATCTCCCATACCTTCTGTAGTAGAGGCACCCAACCTCTGCCCTATAGTTCCATAGCTCTCTTCAACCACCAGGCTCACAAACAGTGCAGTCTCTTAGGAAAGTCCACCAGTCCAAGACCTCCCCTGACTACCGGCCTTGCAAGAGTATCCCAACTGACCTGGGACCTCCTCCCCATCCAAATCCAATCCCTAGCCATCTTCATCAGCTTCTTCACTACCCATGCTGAGAAGTTGAGATGATATGCCATATACCACAGCTTAGGGAACCAATATACATTCAGGATCGACACCTGCTCTGCTAGAGAGATATGGCGGCCTCTCTATCCTTGAAGGGCTTTCCCCCAAATGTTCACCCTGCTCTCCCACTATACTCATAGCAAGACAGAACCATATACAGAGAGGAAGATGCCCAGATACCGCACCACCTCACCAGTAGGGACAATTGTTCCAATAATGTCTCCATCTACTAGCTCATTCCCTAGCACAATCGTCTCACACTTATGCCAGTTGAGCTTTGCCCCCGAGTGAGCCTCATACCATTCCACAGTCTCCTGAAGTGCCTCTACATCTGCCACAGACCTAAGTCCAACCACCATATCATCAGCAAAAGCCCCCACCTTCTACACTATATCATATATACAGAGCCCTGCCACCTTCCGGCGAATCCTATCCATCAACGGCTCCAGCGAAAGGGCATAAAGAATAGGAGACAGAGGGTCCCCCTGAGGAACCCCTCTTTCCAAGGAAAATGCCCTCCCATGGTGATCATTATACATCAGAGCTGCCTGACTGCTCTCCAGCAGACTTACCATAGAAGCTCTAAACCTTGGTAGAACCCCAATTCAGTCCAAGACCTTGCTCAGCCACACCCACCGTACATGGTCATAAGCCTTCTCCTGGTCCAAAAAGACCAACCATCTATCCAGGCCACAAGCCCAGGCCCCTTCAATGATACCATGAACCCACACTGTCCCATCTCTTATAAGTCTGCCCCCAACAAAGCTCTGCTACTCCTCCCCCAGCATCTGTTGGGCAACTTTCTGCAGCCTTGTGACAATCACCTTAGTCACCATCTTCCTGTCTATGTCCAGAAGCATGATCGGCCTCCAGTTCTTCCAATCTTCCCTCCTCTCCTTGTCTTTGTACAATAAAGCCACCAGCCTGAGATCCTGCTCTCCAACCCACTCACCACTCTGAAGGACATAGTCACAGAGAGCAGCCATCTCACCCAAAACTCCGGGGATGTTCACTATCTTCTTCCAGAAGTCCCATGGCAATCTATCCTCCCCTGGCACTATCCCAAGTTTAGTTGCTACTAGGACACTTCAGATCTCCTCTCTCTGCACTGGTAAAATCAAGTCACTCAGTCCATCTACTTGCAGTGGCCCCCACTCTTCAAGTGTATCCACAATCTCTGCCTCATCAGCACCTCCTTCTCCCTCACTCCACAAGCCCTGCCATCTCTCCTTCAACACCCCTAAGATTTGGTGCATGCCATATATCATATCCCCATCAGCATCCAGGACTCCATCCCACCGATGTTGCACCCTCCTAGCTTTGAGAAGTCTTGATAAGTACCCAATAAGCTGCTCACCCTCCTCAAGCCCCTGCCACCATAGCCTAGTAGCCATGCTCACATATGATTCTCCTCCTCTTCCCTCAGCACCTGTTGTAGTTCCACAATCTCCAATTTCGCCCTCTCGATCCTCCAATCCTCCCCCCCAACAACAGTAAGCAAATCCACCCAATCCATTTGTAGTCTCCACAGCCTGCTGGAAGCACACCTCATATGCCTCCTCCTCTGCCTCCTGGCCTCTCTATCAGCTCCTCCCCAATAAATCCTTGTAGCCTCTTTCAATCTCATCCAGCGGACAGCTACAGGCAAACCCTCACACCTCTAGTTAAAAAATTTTGCCTGAATATCCTCCACCCACAATTCCCACAACCCCTTCTCAGCCAGCAGGGAGGAGTTAAGGCACCAATGTCCGGTTCCATCTCTACTCCCCCCAAACTGCCCCTGCCCTAACAGTCTCCAGTGATCAGACTATGGGCACCACTCCACTTCCAATGCCTTCCAAATATCCAAACCCCAGCACTCTGCCATCAGAATCCAGTCAATCCTTGTGCTCAAGCCATTCACCTAATGTGTATAGACCCTGGTATCACCCCACCTTGTTCTGCCCATATCTCCCAAGGAGCTCAATGTCTCCACCTCCTCCCATGCATCCAGACCCCCACTTCTACCCCTGGCACTCCTCTCTCCATCAGTCTTGTCCAGACACTGATCCTGAACCATATTAAAGTCTCCACCAAGCACATCAACCTCTTTCTCCAAGAGAATACCCTCCTCCAGCAGCCTCCTAATCTATGCAGTCCTCTCACCCCTAGCCGCAGGGCAGTAGCAAGAGCCCACCTTCACTGATTCCCACCCTGGCCAATGCCAATCTCCCCAGACCAAGCGATCACCCCAGCTCCTGATTCCCCTCAAGTCACCTCTACCCTTCCTCACCAGAATTACTACCTTTCCAAACCAAGCAGTAGCCCCACCCCATTCCCTAGTCCACTCTACCTGGTCATCCTCATCCTTACTTTGAACATCCTATAGTAAAAAGAGATCAGTCTCCAATCCCTTGAGCCAAGTAAAAATGTTCTTACACTGCCTAGAGCCCCTTAACCCATTCACATTCAAGGAGAAAATGTTGATCATACTGTTCATAAGAAATAATGATATATTGTGATCCCATCCTCTATAAGTCCACATTCCACTCCTTCTGCACTAAGTCCAAGTTATGTTCAGCAGCCAGTTCCCTCTCCCCTGCTTCCTGTGCCACCAACTCTCCCAGAAGTTCTACCATCACCCCATCTTCACACTTCTCAAATTCCTTGCAATACTTCAGACAGGCCTCCTGCTAGAGCCACAAACCATGATGCTCCACCCAGCAGTAGGCTGCTCGCTCACCAGCAACCACCCCCAGCTCTGCCTTCCTCACCTCATCAACCTCATACCCCTCCTCCTCCAGGAAAATACCCAGAATCTCCACCTTCAGTACCTCCACTATTCCATCCCTATATAGAATCTGTGCCCAATGCTCCTCAGGCATCGCCCACAGGTCCACTTCTCCCAAAGCTTCCGCTGTGAGATTATCCATCACCTTGCACATCCACAACAAGATCCCCACCTCCTTCCCTCCTGGAGTCCCTAGCCACCCTGCCTCCAGCATCATAGTATCTGCTCCTACACTGGCAGCCTCATCCCACTCCTCCTCAGGGACATCCACTAGCTCATCCTCACCAACTACCACCACCTGACCCCCTTGCCCCATATCAGGAACCCCAAAGTGCACCTGCTGGGCCCCCTGCATCCATGTATCCTCCATTGTCCCTCTCTTCCCAACTGGGCCCCTCCTGATAAGTGGGGGGGGGGGGGTATCCAACTCCAGCTCTCACACCTCAAAGGTACTATTAGCAAATGGGTTCTTGTCCAGCATCCCCCCAGCCCCTGCCTCCTTCACCTCTACCTCCTCTCCTCCTTTACCAGCCTAGACACTGGCCTTAGTACCTTCAGACTCCTCAGCTCCAACTGACTTCTTCTTCACCCCTCTAGCCATACTTGCCAACAGCTCCCTCTGCCTCTTGCATCCCTGGGCCTGCTCCCACTGCTTCTTATCTATACAAATACACTTCCCGCCTACAATCTCCAGATGCATCAACTCCTCATACAGTTTCCAGGCCTTTGCCCTCCTCTCCACAGTCCCACTCAACTCCTCCAGTACCTCCAACAAGTCCTTCTCCTCCTCTTTACTCCCTTTCACCCTCGATACCTTGCAGACAATGGCTCCCCACATCAGCACCAAGAGCCAGTCACTTGTTTTCCCTGTGGCCTCCTTCCCCACCAACTGAATCTTGATATTGACATTACCTGTCCTGAAAGTCGTCCCCTCCCACAACTGAAAGCCAATGTCCACCACATCACTATACTCTACTATCACCTCCTCCACCCTCCTCTGAGTCTCCTCCTTAGTCACCATAGGCACCCCCTCACCAGAAGCTGCACCACTCTGGAGTCCCACCTTAAGCACCTCACCATGGGAACCACCACCTCCCCAATCACCACTCCAGTCTTCATGGCCTCATCCAGCAGGCCAGCCTCCTCAAAGCCCACCTCAACCCCCTCCAGGCCCTTCAAGAACTTCACCAAGGCCACGCCAGCCACCTGCCTCGAAATAAGCCCCAGAACCATCCTCACCATTACTGCCAAGCCCCTGAAGCACAAGGTAGCCACGAACTCTGAGATCGACTTCTTGAGCAATGGGGCCACCACCAGTCCTGTCACACTATCTGTCAGGTCCCCCTTCTGCATCGGGATCCCCTACCCCCCCTGGCCATCAGTCATCACATCTCTTTTTTTTTCCTGATTCACTATCACGCCACCATCAGCAGTCCCACCACTACCCCCAGCAGTCCCTCCACTTCCCCCACCTCCCACCAGTGAAGGCCCAGCTCTCCCAGTATCCCCAGCCTTCTGCTTCCCCTTCCCATCTGTCTGTTCACTGCGGGCTTCCATTGGCCAACCCCCAGCCCTCAGTGTGTCTGCAAAGCTCTGCCCCTGCTACCCTCCAGCCCCCCCACCGGTGCTGCCTCCACTACCCAAGCTACCCAGTCCACTCGAGCCACCAAAAGACCCCATTCCCAGGCCATGCCCCCTCCCAATATGCTGCCAGTCAAAAGCCCCAGGTCTACTCGACCTAGTATACGTATTGGCTTGCTTGCTGCTTGACATCTTCTTAGTATCTTTCTCCAATAAATGGCTTGAAAGTATGTTATAAAAGTGTATGTAATGTGAATTGTGTCAGATGAAGTGTCTGTCACTCTCCAATAGAGGTAACACAGATAGAGCAAATAGAGTTGTTCAAATGCATTTTGCTTCTACTAAGTAAGAGGTCTTATATAGTTGCAGTATATCTTAGTCTTGAGTTGATAAATACAGTTCATGAATCTTAGATAGGGTTCTTCTTGTCTTGATTTGAGTTTGGTACTTCCAGTTTCCTTTCGCAATAGTACAGTATACCAAACTAATTATAGTGATTCAGAGTTGGTCTTATGGTTGTAGTACTTCTTCTAGTATTCTTGTATCTTGGCAGTGGGGTCTCATACTTGCTGGCATATTTTGTATAACCAGATAATCTCTTCAGTAACTTGTTTTGTAGTCTTGCATGTGGTTTCCAAATTAGTTCTGAGGATGATATGTGATTTTGGTGGCTTGGAGGTTGTGTACTTATAGTCTATATGAGAAAAAATTTAATATTATCAGTAGAGAGTACTTTTTCATCTCAAATATTTCCTCTTTTAATAATAATTAAATAGGTAAAAGAATGAGTAGACCAATATATAATTAAGAGCTACTATTTATTTATTTATAATA
>RBNI01004307.1:0-14278 GCA_003990745.1 Jimgerdemannia flammicorona | reverse complement strand
TTTTTTAGAGTCTCATGGACTTTGCTATTTATTATCAATCTATCAAATATAATTACATTATCCTACTCTCTCTAACTACCCAATCCCCCTAGAGCCCCTCCCTCTCTACACTCTCATGCTTAAATACCATCTTACCACTCACTATTCTAACCCTCTCCTCACTCTGTCTATAAATTTTCTCTACTAAATAGTACTGCTGATCTCTCTACAGACCCCATCCTAGCCACCAGTCTGTCAAGACATCCTCCATCAATCCTTCCCACCTCAATAACTACTCTCCTAGACCCAAACACTTCTTTTCCTTAAAAACAAATAACTAGTGACCTGCTAATTCCATCTATATAGCCAATATATAACCCAAGGTGAGCCACTCCTTTCCAACCCTCCATACTAGTCTATCCCTCAGATCCTCCCATCAACCTCTCTCATCATCTTCTCTCTACACAATATCCAATCAATTCCACTCCCCCAGCTAATATTTTGATATCTACACAAACCCCCCCTTCCTATTCTACATTATAGCACTCTTTACAGTCAAAGCTTTCTCCCTCTATAAGGTAGCCCAAGCAAAAATTGAGCATGACATTTCTCCATAGCATATGCTACCAGACCACTCAGTACTTGAGTGGCAATTAATACCATACCTTTATACTTTAGGCCCAGACTCTATTCTAGTCCCACTCTTCTCCAATATCCACTATCTGCTAACTGCTAGGCTATACATTCTGTCCCAAACCCTCTCTGATACTTGACTCTATCATCAATATCAAAGTCTAAAAGGAGAGCACCTCCCAACAATACTCAATCCTATCTCTATATCTCTAGGCTCTAAGATATCTCTCTCTCATCCTCCTACTAGTAAATACTGATGTAGTGAGCCTTATCAACTACTCTCTACCAGAAGCTCTTATATCTCATGTGTTCACAATTTTGAAGTCTAATCAAGAATAGGAGATCTCCAGTAGATCCTCTCAATGAGCATCTCATCTCCCAGATCTTCTTCATCAGAGGAACTCAGCTGCTACCTCTCAGTTCTACTGCTCTCTTCAGCCATCATACTCTCAGACAATACAGCCTCTTTGGGAAGTTAACCAGTCCAAGACCTCCTCTAGCCATAGATAGCAATAAGGTTTCCCAGCTAATCTGACTCCTCCTCTCAGCCCAGATCCAATCTTTGGTCAATTTCAATAGTCTCTTCACTACCTAGGCTAGAAAGTCCAGATGATATACTAAATACTACAACTTCAACAGCCAGTAGACATTCAAAATTATAATGCACCCTACCAGAGACAGATGGCAGCCTCTCTAACTTTACAAGACCTCTCTCTAGATAGCTACCTGCTGCTCCCATGAAGGTCTTAGTAGGACAGACCCATATACTGAAAGGAAGATATCCAAGTATCTCACAGCCTCTCTAGTAGAGATAATTGTTCCAATGACATCTCCCATTAGACCATTTTCTAACACTATAATTTTACACTTATACTAGTTAAGTTTAGTCTCTAAGTGTACCTCATACCACTTCACTGTTTTCCAGAGTTCCTTGATATCAGTAATCAATCCCAAACTAACTACCATATTATCTGCAAAGGCTCTAACCTTCTATATAATACTGAAGACTGAGAGTCCTACTATCTTCTGCCAAATCCTATCTATTAATAGCTCTAAGGATAAAGTATACAGAATTGCAGACAATGGGTCCCTCTGAGAAACACCCCTACCAAGAAGAAATGTTACCCCTCTATATCTATTGCATATAAGTACCACTCTACTCCCTTCCAGCAGACTGATCATTATCACTCAGAACTACTGAGGGATATTAATCTTATCCAGAACCTTCATCAATAGATTCTCTGAATATGATCATATGCTTTCTCCTGATTTAAGAAGACCAATTACCCATCCAGTCCACAGGCTTGAGTCCACTCAATAATATCATACACCTAGGCTGTACTATCCCTAATGAGCCAGCCTCCTATAAAACATTACTGCTCCTCTCTCAAGACTTGCTGGGCTACCTTCTGTAATCTTGCCACATATAAGTGCACAATCTTCAAGCCACTAAAATCACATGTCATCCTCAGAACATACCACCAAAATCACACATAACCTCAGATCAAATCTAGAAATCATATGTAAATCATAAAGCTGAGTCAAACCAAAGTCACAGCACACAAAGCTGAGTCAACTCAAAGTTACAGAATATAAGATTTATATGAACAGAATCTTATCAATCAGGACTAAATGTATATACCAAGCATTCAGAGATATTGAAATAGAGAACTACAAAAAACCAAACAAACAACCCCAACTCTTGAACATACACACAAATATGACTACTGAGATCTATAACCACATTCACACTAATATTTAGAATACCATTGCCAACTGAGCCACACCCTCTCTGCCCCTCATGAATATCTATAGCCTCACACCTCTCTACTTTGTAGAAGCCTGATGGAATGCCCTGAACATACTCAATGAAGTCTACTAAATTGGATAAATCTCAAGCTACTACCAGATCAGCCATCTCCTAGAAGATATGGTTGAATACCACTATGATACAGATATTACTCAGATATTCCAACACCAGAAACTCATTACCCGCAAGCATCAGAAACTCTTTTATAAGTACAGTACCTTTATTCTCTACCTTCAAGTCACTATCACTATAATGGTTACCATCTTGTCCTATAGCCAAATTGATGATATGATACAAGAACTCAACTACAAGTATATCAAGTATGTCTAGACCACAGATAGAACCTTTCCATACCCTAATGACCATATTCTTCAAATGCCTCAAGTTAGATATACCATGAAGGACATCTATGATATAATCTGATTTGATGATAATAAAGCAGAAGACAATAATTCCTCTAATACTGATATAACCTCCAGCCAAGGATCTATGCTAATACTGATTACTCTGCCAATCTTACCAATAAACTTATAACAGTTCATAACCACCTATGAGACCTATTGGAATAATGACCACTGGCATAAGTACCAACCTATATTCACTCCTGATTACTTCAACTATAATGAAGAGATCAGAGAATACAATCTATATCTCTAGACAACTCTTGAGATTGAACCAATAACTCCACCATCTAAGTATAAGTGATATGAAGAATAACCTCTAATATACTACAACCCTGAAACTCATAGTGCCATAACTTATAGAAGATATGCAGACAGTGAATCTGATGAAAGCAAAGATGATGCACTTCTCCTTCATCCACTAACTCTATATTCAGTATATGAGGTAGATAATGTTATCCTGTGAGATGAAAAAGAGGTCCTGATGTATTATTACTTAAGTGAATAAGAAGAAGTAATCCGCAAACAACTCTTCCTAGATGGCTACTTCATCAGATAATATCATTAATGGTAATATCATTGAAGATTACTCAGACAGTATCTAAATCTATAGATAGCCTAGCAGTTATTAGTATAGTTAGATTAGCCTCATATGATATAACTATAAACTGACTTGGCAGTCAGACAATCTCTTGACATATCAGTTCACACTTGTATTATGTGACTGCATTCTGACTCAGCAAGACACTAAGTGCTATATCTATATTTAGTATAGTCCAGATAGCCTCCTATTAGTATAAATACTCCCTTCTCCAGACCTCAGAATCTCAGACTCAAACAGACTTGAATATACAGAACAATCTGAATACAACTCCTGAACACTTCTCTAATATCTCTTTACACAACTACTCCTAGTATAGTAATATCATGAATAGCAAATAAACCTATTTAATAACCTATAAACTACTCTTAAGTAAATCTACTCTCTAAAAGGTCCCACTCCTAATCCTGTTACCAAATTTCCTAATTGGGTATTGTCTGCAGTAATATGTCAATTCAACTAAGCTGGTCTTAGTTTCTTGAACTTCCTAAAATACAGAAAATTCTGAATCTCCAGAACTAGTCCAAATAAGGACTTTGGTTGAGACATCAATCTGATCTTGAAATCAATAAGTATAGAGAATATACTCCATATGAAATTGATCTTAACTTAAAGAAAATAGTCTTCCAGAATATCCAGAACTTTCACAAAATCTATTCAGAACTATGTAACAGTTACCCTAACAAGTAACCCTCTTACAACTTAGTAGTAGTAGTTTATAATCCAATTCCACTTCAAGATGCTTTCATACCTTACTACAAACCCTTCCAAGAATTTCTATAAGTTGGTATAAAGCCCAACCTCTGAACTAGAATTTATTCCAAACTATTTGACAATTTGGAGAGAATTGAACCTGACATATAAGGACAATTTGACCTCTACACCTATAACAAGTGGAATAGACTTTATTTACAAAAAGAAGTACTCCAATTAAATTAGTAGATAGGCAAAACTCTATATTGTAACATGCCAGCTCAATAGAGGCAAATTATAAGGTTGGGAGTGAATGTAGTTTGGCTTGAGCCCCCAGTTACTTTGTCAAAAAGCAACAAAATATTCTATGATTCCTGAGGTCCTTGGTGTTTAGTAGTACAATAGTCAAAAGCTGGATATCTGTGAGCAGTTTCCTTATTGGGACAGTTCTCTGGGTGTAGCAGTGATTTGTATGTGAATGGACTTCCTTCTCGGGTCAACTGGGAATGGTACAATTTTGTATAGCTAGGCAATTTCCAAAAGTATGCGATTTCTGAGTCTGGCGATCTTGTGTAGCATGACAATCTTGATGCATGATGGTCTGGCAATTCAGTGGTTCTCCTTATGTGATTTCTGCATGATGATCTCTGTGTAGCATGATGGGTTCCTTATGCGGATGTTCTGATAATTTGGTAGATAACTTGATTTGGCTTACTGGGAATCATATGGCGTGGATTCTTCTGTAATAGGTTCACTGGGAATGACAAATAACTCAGATATTGCAAATCGGCTCCAACTGGGAATATTACTCAGATGGCACAGGTTCTTCTGGGAATGTAGATAACTTGAAAATGGCAGATGACGCGGATTCTCCTGAATCAGCAGATTTCTCGAAAAAGGCAGCTTCAACTGAGAATAACTCGGATGGCATGAGTTCTTCTGGATCAGGCTCTTCTGAGAATATAAACAACTGGTGGCATTCTTTGGAAAAGGATCTCTTGGCAAAGTTACATCAAAGACTAACTTCATTTGCACAATGGATCACTGCGAAGTTGCATCAGAAACTGGCTTAAGCAAGGCAGTTTTCTCTTAGGTGGCAGAAAAGGTGGAAAAGGCGGAAATCTTCAGGCTTATCTGGCAAGCGAACTAAGGATTTCTCTTCAAAAGGCAGCGAAGTTCTTCTTGAACTTAGGCAGCAAATCTTCAAGCTTTGTATCAGAAAGTGGACCAGAGTGGGAATAAGGGGACCAATTGCTCAATCTTTAGAGGCTTCTTTGGTTTGCACTTCAATTCAGACTTGTTCTTTATATCAGAAAGTGGACCAGAGTAGGGAAATAAGCTCACAATCTCCTAACAGTGGCTGTAGAGTTCCTCTCAAAGTATGGTAGGTAGACTTGTCTTTTGCTTCAATTTCGGACTGAGGTTTATTCACTCTTGTCTCTGGGGTAATTTATACAAGTTGGTTGCTATCTGGTTACTATGTAGCTAACTATAGATCTGCTACTTATGGCAGGTATACAGAGTCTGTATGGTGTACAGGACCTGTACAGTATACAGAGTCTGTATGGTGTACAGAGTCTGTATAGGTAAACAGACCCTTTCTGGTATCTCTGGCTATTTATATAGTTTTCTACAGCAATGGTTGCTGGTTACTATACTGTATGTTTACGTCATCTTGCCTAATTGTTCATGTCATCTGGTTAAGATATAATTTGGGTGATATGTTTTGGTTTGTCACATCAGCCCCCACTGAAGGATAGTCTGTCTCAGACTATTCTTCAGTCATCATCCCAATAAGCATAGGCTGCTTCTACATCTATACCCATTCCATCATCTTCATTATCTGTACTGGGGTTACTCTATTCTAGGGGCTCTTCTTCTTCTTCAGGGAATAGGATTTCGACAGAGTTGATGATGCTCAAATAGATAACAGGGTTCATTTCTTGAATATCATTCAGGGAGAATTGTGCCTGTATCAGAGCTGTGACATTTCATTTGTAAATGGTGTATAGCCTGTCTGCGGCAGTAGTGTCTCTTCTGGTCAGACCTGTGGTGTTCCTGATGTAGGTCTGTTCTGGGGCTGGGAGGTCCTGCAATTGTTCACCAATTGTATAATAGGCCTGCAGTTGGTGGACTTGTAGTAGGCATCTAGTCAGGGTGAGATTTTCTTGATGAGCTTGGATCCTTTGAAGGGGGCTTCCATTGGCTTGGCTGAATTGGGGTAGAGAGACTGATAGGGCTTGGAAGGAGCTGAGGACCAATATCTAGAGGTGCTGATCAATCCTTTGGCTCATGGTGTAGAGGGGAAATATAGTTTGAGGCGATTGATGTGTACTGGAGTTCTCAGGGTTCACTCATCTATGCTTCTTAAATAGATGCTGGTTCCTCTGATGTTGTATACAAGATAAGGTCCTTCCCATTTCAGTTCTAGTTTGGCAGCAAAGTTTGTCTCAATCATGCTTCTCCAAACTAAGACTTGATCTCTAATCTTGATCTCCTGATCCTTCTGTTTTTGGTTATATGTAGTACTTCTTTTGTATTTCCTGGGCTTTGATAAATCTGTCCTTGGGCTTGATTTCATAACTGTTCTGCCTTCTTGAGGAGGTCTCCGAGATTCTCATGGTCAGTGGTTCTAGTTCTCTTGGCAAACATCATTTCGAATGGCTTTTGTTTGGTAGATGTGGTAGGGATGTTCCAAATTTCCCATAAGATCTCAGGTAAGCAGAGGTCCCAATTGGTAGGATTGACTCGGGTAAGTTCTTTCTTGATAGTCTGGTTCATTCTTTCTGTCATGCCATTGGTCTGGGGGTGGTATGATATAGTCCTTTTGAGGTGGATCTTGTGAATTCGAGCATAACTCATGATTATGTTATTGATGAATTCTGTGCCTCGGTCAGAGATGAGCTCTTCTGGGGATCCATATCTGAGTGTGAGTCCATGGAGGAGGCCTACAATGGTTAAGGCATCTGCGATTTCCATTAGAAAAGCCTCGGGCCACTTGGTCAGGTGTTCTACAAATACAAGGATATATTTGTTTCTTCTTGGTATAACTGGTAGAGGTCTGATTACATCTACTCCCCATCTCTGAAAGATATGAGTGAGTGGAGGAATCAGTTGCAAAGGGGCTTGATAGTTCTTCTTTCCTTGGTACTTCTGGCAAATGTCACATTTCTGGATAATGTCTCGGACTTGAGTTCTGAGGTGAGGCCAATGTTGATACAGTTTTCAAATCTTGTCTTCTGTGCTTGTCTGTCCTTGATGGGCTTTCTGATGTTCTTTTCAGATGATATCTTCTTGTACCTTAATAGTCTGAGAAGCTTCCTTTAGGGTGTAGTTCCTCAGGACATCCTTCTTCTGGTTCATTGGGGCTGGTGGGAAAGTACATCAATATTGTTGTGAGCTTTCCCTGTTTTGTGGATGATGGTGATTTTGTAATCCTAAAGGATAAAGATCCAGTGGGCTAGGATTCCTGTGGGTTCCTTGTGGTTGAATAACCATTTGAGGGCTGCATGGTCTGTGATCAGGGTGAACCTTTTTCTGATGAGATAATGCTTGAATAGGGTAACTGCCCATATGACTGTAAGGCATTCTAGTTTAGTGCTACCATAGTTCATTTGCTGCTGATTGGTAGCTCTGCTTGCATAAGCTATCACATGGTGCTATTGATCAGGTCCTTCCTGGGCTAGAACTGCTCTGAGGCCATCTTTAGAGGCATCAGTATATAAGATGAATGGCTTCTGTAGATTGGGACACACAAGGATTGGTGCTGTAGTCATGTGGTTCTTGAGTTCTCTGAAGGCTTTTTTCTGTAATTCTGTCCATTTGAATGGCACTCCTTTCTTGAGAAGGATTCGGATTGGGGCAGTGATTTGGGCAAAATCTTTGATAAACCTTCTGTAGTAGGATACTAGCATCAAGAATGATAGTATTTCCTTTGGAGTCTTGGGTACCAGCCAATTGTTGATCTTCTCAGTTTTCTTTGGGTCTGCATGAGTTCCCTCTTTTGAAACCATGAATCCAAGGAATTCGAGTTTCTGTTTCCTGAAGTAGCATTTTTTTGCATTTAGTCTCAAGTGGTTTTTGTGGGTAAACTTGAAGAATTCCTCTAAGTGGTGCAGGTATTCTTCGAAATATGCTGAATAGATATTGGAATCATCTATGTATATAATCAGGCAGTAGTGAATCAAAGGGGCATAGACTGAATTCATCATCCTCTGGAAGGTGGGGGGTGCATTACAAAGTCCAAAGGGTATTCAGAGGTATTCAAACAGTTTTTCTAGAGTAAGGAAGGCTGTCTTTTGAATGTCCTTGGGGTCTATGGGGATCTCATGGAATCCTGCGAAGAGGTCCATACTGCTGAAGTATCTGGCATCTTATAACTGATCCAAAAGGTCATCAATTCTGGGCAAAGGATAGGCATTCTTTTCGGTGACTGAATTGAGTTTTCTGTAATCCACACAGAGTCTCCATCCTCCTTTCTTTGGTACATTAAGTATAGGACTGGCCCAGGGGCTGGTAGAGGGTCAGATGACTCCATTGTCTAAGAGTTCTTGGATGTGCCCCTTTTCAAATGTTTTCAAGTGATGGGGTATTCTATAGGGTTTCTGCTGGATGGATGTTGCACTTCCTGTATTTATACTATGGTGATATGATGGATTGTATGGCAGGTTGCCATAATTGGTGATGAAGATATCTTGATATTCATTGAGAAGTTCTACTAGTTGTTGCTGTTATTGAGGTGTCAATCCTTCTCCAATGTTGGCGGAAGGCTTCACTGTCTCCTGGGTTGCAGAGGGGCCATTCCTTTCTTCTAGAACCTTTTGCCATTTCCCAATAGATTTAGTTCATAAACTTCCCTATGAGTTCGGTTGAGAAAAGGCACCAGATGTCCTATGATAGTTCCTTTTGGCAAGATGATGGTCTCTCAACTTTGGTTGGTTCCTCAGGAGTGTACTGGATTCATCTTGTTGGGAAATGTATATCCCTCTATGTCCAGGTGTGGGATATCTTTCTTGGGTTCAAAGAAGAGATTTCTGGGGTCGGGTGGTGCAAAGATTTCGAAGGTAGTTTGTTCTCCAGGCTCCAGGATGAGATTCTTGTGCAGTCTGACTGGTTGCCGGTACACTTGCTGGGGAACATTTCTTTTGAGGTAGTTGACTTGAAGGAGATGTACCTCCTTTCTGTCTGAACTTCCAAATCCCTTTACTTGTCTTGTTCCTTCAGTTAGTTCAGAGACTTCCTGTAACTGTGGGGTCTTGACCTTCATGAAGACTGCTTGGGCAATCTTCTGTCCTCTAATGATTCGGTGCCATTCTGCACTGCTGTTATGTAGGATAACTTTGATTTCGCCTGTATATTCAGGGTCAATGGTTCCTCCTTCTACAGTTATCCCTTGTCTGGCAAGTCCAGACCTTGAGGTCAGTTGAATATAAGCTCCTTGGGGTGGCTGCATGGCTAATCCAGTTCTGACCATGAAGGTTTTTCCAGGCTTGATAGATTCATCCTCCAGGCTGTAAAGATCATATCCTACATCTTCTGGGTGGGCTTTGGTTGGGGGTTTGGCCTTTGGGAGCAGCAGGGCATATTGGGCAATATCCTTGCTAAGTTTGGGCTTTTCTAGGGCTGAAGCTCTACTAGCAGAGAGCCTCCAAGCTCTGAGGTTGAGGTGTGGCCATCTGGCTCTGGTAGAAGGGTCTTAGAGGTAATTAATTCCCCTTCTTTCTGTAGAGTCTAGGGCTTCTATGAAGTTGGCAGCATCTTCTGCCCATCCTTAGCAGGTAGCATGTCTGATGAGAGCTAGGATATCTTCTCCCAAATCATAGATCTTGAGGATTCTTCTTCCTGGCTTCTTGTTCTGGCTTTTTTGAATCTGGCTTTTTTGGATCTGGCTTCAGTTATCTCCTTTCTTCAACGTATGCACTGTAACATTATGACTGAGGTGAATCTTCTGATGTCTGCAGTCTCGGCAGTCAGGGTGTCTCCTATGGTTACAATATCCCATTGCTCGAAAATGATGTTCCCAGCTATTTATCTCCTGTTGTCTTGGAAATTGGTACCCATCTTGATCATAGGTTGGGGGAAGGGTAGACAAGGGGTATATTTCTGTTTGGGTGAAGAAGCCTTGTCCCCTAAATCGACTTTGTAACCTTGTGGCGACTTCTTGAAAGGTAGTGGACTGTATAAGAGTAGTTGGGGGTTCTGGTCTCTGGGGTCTCTGTCTTTCTTGTTAGTCCAACAGATGATACTGGTAGCAGTAGTCTTGGGGAGAGTGGAAGACCATTTGGTGTGGACATCTTCCTAGCTGAAAAGCTTTCTCTTGGTGAGTTTTTTTCTTGGGAATAATGGTAATTGTACTGGGTCCTTCTTCTATATTCCAGGAGTCATTGTCTTCAGGTGGTGTCCAGCGAGAGTCATCCCAGGGAATGAGTTCAGAGACCTCTTCTTCATTGAGTACTTCTTGTTCAGGAACTTCTTGGTCAGAAGTTTCTTCTTCCTCAGATGATTCTTGACCTCAGATCATTTATACTTCTGCAGCTTCAGTTGCAGGTGTTTCTGGAGTATGTCTGCATTTCTTCTTCTTTCTTCTGCACTCTGGATAGGCTGTGCCAGGCGATTTCCTTGTTCCCATAATTTTGGAGGAGTGCTTGGGACATCTGTATCTCTTGAGGCATATAGGGCATCCTTTGATTTCTCCTGCAATAGCTCCAATGGTGATAGAGATGGTATTCTTGGCACACACATTGTCTTCTGGTCTGTCATCCACTAGGTTAATTCAGGGATTGAGTCTGGGATCATTTCCATCTTCAGATTCTTCTTCCTCTTCTGTAGTAGACTCTTCACTGCTGGCATATTCTTCTTGAATAGTGACCTTCTTCTTCTTCTTTGACTGCTCATAGCTAGTCACCTTGACTCTGTACTTCTTGCCTCAATAGTCAAACTTGAGTACTTGTTGGCTAATATCAACAACTGCATTCATTTCCTTCATCCAGTTGGTGCCAAGGATTATGTCATAGGTGACAGCTTCTGTAACAACAGCTTTGGGAATGGAGAACTGAATGTGTCTCAGAGAAATGGTGATGTTCCGTACTTCTCTAAGAGGTTGAGTTCGGGCTCCATCTGCTACTATGATGCTGAGATTGGATGGTCCATCAATGGGCCATTGGAGGGTGTCCAAGAATCATTTGGCAATGATACAGACAGCTGCTCCTGTGTCTATAAGAATTTTCACTTTTTGTCCTCCAATATCTCCATATAAATAAGTGCTGACATATCTTTTGGCTGCTTGGACAGGGATGGAAGCTGGTTCTTGCTGTGGGATTGGGACTTGGCCAGTGCTTGACCTTGTTGTTCTCAGTAATTTGTTTTGAACTCCAGCTGGTGTCAGTTGCAAGAACTGTAGGAGAGGGACTTCTATCTTAGCTTCTTGAATCTTCTGCCAGGCTTCATTATAAATGTCTCTAGACATGGTCTTCAGAGTGTACTTCTTCTTAGGCTTCAGGGGTATAGGTTCCCATTCTTCTTGTTCCATTTCTTCATCTTCTGGTGGCAGCTCATTTATTTTGAGCACAAATGGGGAGGGAGTTCGGGGAGGTGTTTCTACCTATTCCTCCTCATGCTCTTCATCTTCTTTCTGGATCATTCTTCTGCTGACATTTCTGGATGGCCTTCCTACAGGTCTCTTCCTTTTCTCTGCTGGGTAGACTGTTTTTTGGGTGCTAACCTTGGTGGAGTACAAGTCTAGGTCACTATAGTCTTCACTGTTGCTTGCTTCTTCGAAATCTTCAACAGGATGGGCTTCAGTCTTCTTGTACTGAGTGTCATTCCTTTGGTTCGGTGGTTCTGAGTCCCTTCAGTCACTTCTTTTATTGTCACATTCAGTGGCATAGTGTCCGAATTGTCTACAGTGGAAGCATTGGACTTGGGCTCTGTCTCAGGCAGGGTACCTTCTTTCTTCTTGCTGGTAATTCCTGTTATCTCTTAGTGGATAACCTTGGCTCCTCTGTGATGGGTATGCTCTGTTGTCCTGGTAACTCTGATTTTCGCATGTGGTGAGTTTTTCAATCTGTCCAACCAATCAGTCCAACTTGGAGCTAAGGTCTTGGATTTTACTTCTGTCCTTCTTTCCTTCCTTGGCTGGCCTTCTTTCTTCAGATCTTTCTTGCCCTTGAAGGAGTCCTTGTAGGGCTTTGACCAGGATGTCTTCCTTCTCTTCTTTTCTGTCATGATCACTCCAAGTAGTTCCTTGTCTGACATCAAAGTATCTTTGGGCTGTATTTACTTATTCCTCAGACCTTCTGATGCCTAGAGTACAGATATGCTGAGCAATATTTGGGGGAATTCCATTCATGAAGGTCATTGGACCTATGATGTCTTGGTTGGTGGCATTGAACTCAGCAGAGTGCATTCTCTTCTGGATTCTTGTGAAGAAGGCTCTGGGTGATTCTCTAAGATTCATCTTCATCCCCATGATGGATTCCTGGGCCTTGTGGCGGGTTTCATTTCCTGCATATTTTTTGATGAGCCAGTAGACCATGGCCTCATATTCTAGCTCATCAGACATTGCTGCTTGTATCTGTCTTGCTAGTTCAGAATCTCAGTTGTTTGCTATTTGATGAAAAATTCCTCTAGCTGGTTCTCTGAGCTGGGCTTTGTAGATGGTGATTTTTCTTTTATCTGAGAGATTCCTCAAGGCTGCAATTCCTTCAATTCCATTAAGAAACTCTCTGGGGTCTTCCTCTGGGTATCCTGCAAAGGTTGGCAATGAAGTGGCCATTTCTTTATCACTTTCTTCTGATTCTGGTTCAGGTTCAGATTCAGATTCAGATTTGCTTTCTGAGCTGTCACTGGAGATGGGGTTGCTTGGGTATCTTGAAGATGGTGTTCTGATCCTTGGATGGAGTGGAATAGGCCTAGGTAGTCTTGTAGGAACTACTTCTGGTTCTGCAAGAGGTTGTGGTAGGAGTTCTATTGGTGAGATTGGTAGAACTGGTGTGGGGTGTCTGGCTGTAAAGTGTTGGGTTCATGTGATGAGATCTTCTAGTTCTTGTGTAAGTTCTCCAAAATCTCTAGCAGAGCTGTCTGTATTGTCTGGTTGATCTGGTTGGGGATCTCGGGCTGTACTGCCTTCTGGTTCTGGTTGGGATCCTTCTGATGCTGGGTAGTTGGCAAGTCTTGAAGTAATTACTTCTCTTCCTGTCCAGATACTGGTGATAACTGGTTCTCCTGTAGTAGCAGAGATTGGTGTTAGGTCAAATGTATCCAGTTTGACTGTGGGTTCTTGTGAGCTGAAAAGTCATGTTGATTTTGAAATCTTCCCAGTTGAGCCCCCAAATGTAATATGCCAGCTCAATGGAGGCAAATTACAAGGTTGGGGGTGGATGTAGTTTGGCTTGAGCCCCCAGTTACTTTGTCAAAAAGCAACAAAATGTTCTATGATTCCTGAGATCCTTGGTGTTTAGTGGTATAATAGTCAAAAGCTGCATCCTCTCACCATACCCTCTACATAACCATGGCTATGGCTAATGCCGGAAAACCAAGGGCTAACATCTGTCTTCCCCCTGAGGTCAACTGTGTCTTATTCGTAAGAAATCTGCCCTTCAAGATCACAGCCGAGGAAATGTACGACATCTTTGGCAAATATGGTTCAATCCACTAGATCTGCATTAGTACAGCCAATGATACCCACAGCACGGCCTTCATCATCTACGAAGACATCTTTGATACCAAGGCGGTGTGCAACTACCTGCAGGGATTCAACATTCTAGGCAGGTACCTGATTGTGCTGTACTACCAGCCAAACAAGGTGACCAAGAAGATGAACATTCAGAAGAAAGAGGAGGAGCTGAAGGAGCTGAAGAGCAAATATGGCATGTCCAATGACGATTAACAGATCCAAGTTTCTTGAGCGAGTTCATGTGCTCATTGTTGGGATAATACCAGGGGATTCGATCAGTGTATAGAGTCAGCATGACAGTATTTCCTGAGTACTCCTATTGTTGGATGTGGATGGCGTGGTGGAGCCAAAACTGGTTTGTTTTGTTAAACTCGTTTCCTTTCTTTCTTTGACGGTTGAGCGTCTACCCTGTGCGTAGATGCATGAGATGGATATGTAGCTTTGGTTGTTTTGCTAAATCTTCTATAAAATATATTTTCCTGTTTCAA
>RBNI01004306.1:0-14278 GCA_003990745.1 Jimgerdemannia flammicorona | reverse complement strand
TAAGATTTATGATCAGATATAGTAGTTAAGGTAAAAAAAAATATTCCATACCAAATATAATATCATCAAAGTCAGTGACCAGATATGGTACTATCTATCTAGAATTAAAAAAACTCACATTGTGTTCTGAATATTGATACTGTAAGATATAGATATAGATGAATGGATATTATATTACAGAGTTGGCCATCTGACTATAATGTGGATTTTTAAGGAGATTATATATACTTTAACAGTGATCCCAGAATGATGACATTAGTACAGGAGACAGTCTTTCCTTATAAGCCACCAGATCAGAGTACAAGAAGATTATATGGCATATAAGATAAGCAATGATGACCAACTGTGAGTCATTGTGACCATAGTTGAGTATCTTGAGGAATATAAAAGAAGGATCTAGGAACAGCAATAGCAGCAACCAATAAGACCCACCAATCTCAAAATGGCTCAAAGACTTACCACAAACAAAATGCCTGCTGCTTGCCAAACCTCAAGGTCAAGGAACCACCAAGGCATCTCAGTTGAAGAAAGGATGTTCTAAGACATCAGAAGAGCTATGAGGACCTGCTCAAGAAGGACTCCTAGTATCAACCTGGGTACTGGTGATCCTTATCATTATATCCTTTACTACTGTAAAATAGAAACAAGGATCACCATTACTACCAAATGCCTCCAAATGTGGCAGGAGTATGAAATAGGAAACCTCCTCTGCTGGAAGTTCCCACAGGCCAGCACTCAAGAGCTACAAGATGCTACTCCTATGGATATATACAAAACAAGGACAGCTAAGAAGATCCATCAGATCTTTAGACATATACTATGATCGATCCTCAACTTGGAGTATGTTAGAGTCTTAGATTTTAGAGACCTATCATCCTGCTATATCAATGCACTAGAAGCCAGGGTGGCTACAGAAGCCCAGTCCACTATCACCCTCAATAGTGATGAAATAGAAGACTTCTGGCATCCCATTCTCCAGGACAACCCAGATCAATTCCTGTAAGGATTGATCTCAGTATTCCAAGGCCCAAGCATCCAGGTTAGACCTCCCCAAGACCCCACATTTGTTCCCTATTTTGTGGAAGAGAACCTCATAGACTGGAGAGCTCCAGATCTCCTTGTTCCTACCACTGCTGCTGCTGAATATGATGATGTCATCAGCAATAACATCATTCCATGCAACATACATGAGACAGATGAGACATTCACAGACCTCATCTCCTTCGAAGACATCCTGACCTCTGATGAGGATGAAGCCCCTATGGTCTTGAATATTCTGCTATAAGTCCCTTGGTTACACTGAATAATACCAGTACTGACATTCTGATGTAATACTGAATAATACCAGCACCAGTATTCTGATGTAACACTGAATAATTCCAGTACCATTTTGATGTAATACTGAATTATACCAGCATCCTGAACCTGTACAACCATCAGTGCCAATCTTGAAACTTAGCAGTTTTTCCTATCCTGGCATTTTATTTTAGTTATTGGAATTTATATTTAGCTTTATATCTTGGCAACCATTGAATTATATTTTGTATAAATATCCCTCTTATTTCCTTTGAAATAAAGTCAGTCCATTCAGTCAACTCAGTACAATATATATACTTCCTTGCAAGCAATCTAAGAGATAACAAGACAGTTTAAAAGATAAGAAGATTGAGGACTATAAGACCTTAGAAAGGCACTCAAATAAGAACTTGCTTATAACAAACTTGAGTTAGTCTACAAGATATATCTTGAAGAGAATCTGACGTATTTGAAGGACTCAGCGACCACTACATGACAACTTGGTGCCCATTGGCTGGTGATTCAAGATGAATCCCTCACTTTCAAGCTAAAAAACGAACAACCCCCACAACAACTACTCTGACTACAAGAGTCACCCCTACAAGAATTCAAGATAAGATGGAAATGTGTCCCCCCATATTCTATAGATATACTACTAAAGAGTAAATCCTGATCTTCATTGAAGACTTTGAACAATTCGCCACCATATGACCCCTTAGTGTGGATGCACAATTGGCCCTTCTACCAGTCAGCCTCAGAGGACCTGCCAGAGACAAGTTCAATACAGCCACTATTGCTGATAATGGTGTAGCCAAACTTGCTAACATAAAGGCCTTCCTCAGAACAACATACTATACTGAAGAGATCAAGCAAGCTCTTAAGGATCAACTCAACACTATCTGTCAGGGACTTAGTGAAGAACTCAACTTATTCTATACTCAAATCTGCCACCAGATTGTCTTGGTTGGCTATAATGATGCCTTCAAGGAACAAATAGCAGATTCAATCTTCCTCAAAGGAGTTCACCCTTAAATTGCCCTAGCAATCCAGTCAACCTCAGCTGCACTGACCCTTGATCAGAAAGTGGTCTTTGTACAGAGATATTGGACTGCCAGACACCCTGCTAAACACTTAATGGAGAAAATGACTGGTATCAAGATGGAGCCATCAAAACCAACTAGTATCATACCTGCTACAGTTGTAAACAGATAACCAACCCCACCTACCCCCAAGGCAGCCAAAGCTGACCTAGTGGAGGAACTTGCCAAGCAGTTTGCCAAGATGACTACATATCTTGATGATATTGTTAGAGAAGTCTGAAGTATCAACAGGAGACCAGTGCAGAGATTTACAGCTGCTACAGAAGAATACAATATCACATACTTCAGATGTTGAGAAGAAGACCACTATGCAAAGAATTGTATGACCAAAATAAGACACAAAGCCCAACTAAGCAATGCTAGCAGGACCAGATAACAAACCAATGCAGTAGTCATCGAGGAGATTGGTGACACTGATGATGAAGAATACTACAAGGAGCTTGAATTCTACTCTGCTACTAAAGGTACCAGAACCTGGTCCAAGCCCTATGACAAGAAGAGCAATAGCAAGCCAGTTGGAAGACTAAAGAAGACCCCAGCTGTCACTATTCAAAGCAAGACTCAACCTAAGGAGATTGATCAAGACATGGAGTTAGATGAAGCTGCCCACCAAATCATTGAAGGCACTACTCCAGTCTCAGAAGAAAGTGAAAGCAAGAAGGAATAGAAGCTGTACAAGACCAAGATCCACTAGTATGATATCTACAAGGACCTCAAGGAATAGAAGATCAATGCTACTTTTGGACAGCTAGCCAAAGTCCCTGCCTTCAGACAGCAGTTGAGAGTAGGACTTGCAACTACTACCAAGAATCAAGAGTACAAGATTGTAGAAGCTCACAATGTACAGGAAGAATCTGAAAACTCAGGTGAAGAATCTGAAGATTAGTACAAGACATCAGCCTATACCCTATGTCAGATCGAATACTGTATCTTTGATGCTATCATTGATACCAGTGCTGGAGGATGCCTCATGAGCAAAAAGGCAATTGACTGCCTAGGCTGAGACATTGAAGAGTCCACCAAGATGGTCTATGTTATAGCAGATAGTATATGAGCTACCCTCCTTAGCAAAATCTGAGAAGTTCCCATCAAGATAGGAGGAGCTACCATCCCAGTAGATGTGATTGTTACAAGCACCACCAACTATGACATCCTCATTGGCAACCAATGGCTTCACAAGACCAAGGCCATCATTGACCTCAATGCCCAGAAGATGCAGATCAACTATAGAGGAAGAAAGGTGTGAGTCTCTATCAATGTCCACAAAGGAGTCTTACCAGACATGGAGGAAGAAGATGAAGAGGACACAGAAGTCTTCATGCACTCAGTGAACAAGAACAAGAACAAGACACCCAAGCTCACAGATGAGCAGTGGTACAATAAGATTACCAATAGCTATACCCCTCAAGGAAGATACCCCCATAGTACTAGGATGTACTGCTCTGAAAACCTAAATGACTGCTGGTCCTGTATCAGTGAAGTCAGGAAAATCTGCCAACAGAAACACAAGCAAGAAGCTGCTGAAGCAAAAAGGAAAGCTGAAGAAGATGACCAGCCCCCAGAGCTTCAAGCTGACAGTAATGATGAGGAGGAATAAGAACCAGATATCACCCTCAAGATCAAGAAGTTCCACCCCAAAGCCAAGATCCCAGAATACAAGACTGAAGGAGCCATAGAAATGGACCTTGTCAGCATTCAAGATGCTACCCTTGAACCACAGACCACCACTCTACTTGGTACTGGAATTGGAGTCAAGCTGCCAGAGAACCATGCCAGAATTAACAAGACTAGGAGTAGTCTGGCCAAAAGCAAAATCTCAGTTGAAGGAGGAGTAATTGACCCTGATTACACTGGCAAGATCTTCCTCATAGTCAGAAATCACAACTCCATAACCCCATTTGAAGTTAAGAAGCATGACAGGATTGGCCAGATGCTGATCCATGAAATTAAGAAACCCAAGATCATTGAAGCCATTGAACTCATCAAGACCAAGAGAGGAGAACAAGACTTTGGATCTACTGAAAGAGGAGTCTATACCACCACCAAGATTACCGAACTTGAGCATAAGAAAGACAAGGACCAGAACAAGCACACATATACTATTGGAGAAAACTTTCCCCTGGAAGAACAACTTCTCAAGATCCTACACCAGAATGAAGGAGTACTTGCTACAGACTTCAGGGATATCTACAATCAAGAACCCAAGTACTATCATGAAGTTGACACTGGTGATACCAAGCCCATCTACCAGAAAGCAAGACCAATACCACCTGTCTACAGAGAATGGCTGTGAGCAGAACTCAAGGAAATGGAAGAAGCCAGAATCATCAAGCAAGCTATCAGTCCCTGAGCTTCACCTATTATCCTTGCCCCAAAGAAAGGAAGCAAGCCTGGAGAGTTTGCACCAAGACTCTGTATTGACTACAGGAAGCTCAATGCCATCACCAAGAAGGATAGGCAGCCCTTGCCAAATATTTAAAAAATCCTCACCACTCTTAGAAGTGAAGCCAAGTACTACACTACCTTCAATCTGTTTTCAGACTTCCATCAGATTGGTCTCACTCAAGATGCCAGTGAGAAATCAGCCTTCATCACACCTGATGCCACCTATATCTATCTGCGAATGCCATTTGGAATGTGCAATGCCCCAGCAAGTTTCTAGTGAATGATAAACAGAGTCTTCAGCAATGAGATTGGAAAATGGCTCTTTATCTATGTTGATGATATAATCATCTTCAGCAATACTATACAGGAATATATCAATCACATACAGCTAGCTCTCAAGAAGCTCAAGGAGCATGGCCTCTACATCAAGCCTAAGAAATACAAGTTTGCAGCTCAAGAAATCACCTATCTAGGACACCTCATCAACCAGACTGGAATCCATATAGACCCCATGAAGATTGAAGCTGTAACAGCCTACCCAAGACCCAGAATGACCATAGAAGTCCATGCCTTCCTTGGACTGGCTGGCTACTACAGAAGATTTATCAAAGGTTACTCCAATATTGCAGCACTTATCTATGAGCTACTGAAGAAGGAGACCAAATTAAAATGGACCAAGGAATGCTAAGAAACCTTCAATGAACTCAAGACCAGATTGACCCAAGCACCTATCTACAGAAGACCAGATTGGAATCTAGAATTCATTCTGCAGACAGATGCAAGTGCTATAGGTCTTGGAGCAGTCCTAGCTCAGAAGAAAGATAGATATGAATATATCATCTCCTATGTAAGCTGAGATACCCATGGAGCAGAACAGAACTATGAGTTATACAAGCTTGAATGCTTAGCAGTAGTTTAGGCAGTAGACAAGTTCCACTACTACCTAGCTGAGAAACACTTCACTATTCAAACAGACCATTCTGCTCTTGCCTGGCTATTCCACACTCTGAACCCTAAAGGAATATATGCCAGATGGATCTACAGGCTGCAAGAGTATAACTGTACTGTCAAGCACTGCTCAGGAAGAACTAACACCAATGCTGATGCACTCTCAAGGACACCCCGAAACACTCCCATCAAGATTACTCAATATGAATAAGGAGTTATACTATGGATTAATCAGCTATCTTGGGCAGTAGAAGATGCCCAACCACCTTGAACTCTGGACAATTACCATCATCAACTGGACTTGGAAACAGTTTGAACTAGACAATATTATACTCAGAAAAGGAGGAAAGCTAGTAATATCTGAATACAAGAAATATCAAGTAATGAAGGAAGTATATGAGCAAGGACACCTAGGAGTAACCAACACATATGACAAGGCAAGAAGAACTATATGGTGGTCCAAGATAGAAGAAGACCTGTGCCAATTTGTCAAAGGGTGTGACAAGTGCTAAAAAAAGAAACAAGATCAGCAAGACCAAGTACCTGGGTCATAAAGAATTGAGTCTATCCCCTTCCACCACATCACAATGGATATCATTGGGTCACTACCTGTAACACTATCAGGAAACCACTATATTATAGTTATTGTAGACCTCTTTACCAAATGGATAGAAGCAGGAGCATTACAAGAAGCCAATACCCTCTCTATAGCTGACTTCCTGCACTGAGAAATCATCTGCTACTACAAGACACCAAAGTAAATCACAACAGACTATAGCAGAGAATTTATCAAAGGATTCCATAATATAATGTATCAGAAATATAAGATCCAGCACATCAAGACCACTGCATACCACCCTCAAGGAAATGGATAGACAGAGAGAACCAATAAGACCCTCAAGAACATCCTGGCAAAGATCTCAGAGATATATGAGAATTGGGATAACTATCTCCCAACTGCCCTCTCTGTCTTCTGAGATATACAATCACAGAGTACACACTTTACCCCAAGAGAACTGCTCTTTGGAGAAGAAGATTCTAATAGAACCTCAGCTACAAATCTAGACCTAACTTGGAGATGGGTTGATGCAGAAATCCAGAGACTACACCAAATCAGGAAGAAGGCTGAAGATTATATCATCAAGTCACAAGTGCTGACAAGAAAGAATGCAGAAAAGAATCACAAGATCCTAGAACCCATCCAAATTGGAGAAAAGGTCCTACTGTATTGAAATATGGTAGAAACCTCATGGTCACAAAAACTGTAGCCCAAATGGGAAGGACCCTTCTATATGCAAGATATCAAGAGAACTACCTTCTGGCTTAGAAAAATCTCAGGGACCATACTGCCTACTATGGTACATAGGAACAGACTCAAGAAGTATCATGAACCTATACAAGAGAAGTAAAATGTGATGACTGCCTGCAAGGTTCTAGTTCATGAATTGTAACAGCATGTCCTGTGACTAGCAGGCTATCTGTCTGGACTATTCTTTAAGGGATACAGTACTAGCAACTACTCATTTATGAGACTTTCAAAGCTAGAGGAGTTTGAACCATCAACTGATTGGTCAAGATCAGAATCAGGCCCTTGCTCTATATAAAGGGAGTGACCCTTCACCATCACACCAAAATACAAAGAGAAGATGCCAGTCCATAAATACTACTTTTCAACCCCTTGTCAGAGGTTATGTGATCAGCAAATTTTTCAGAACTGAACCAATGAATAAGGATGCTTGAGAAGATCCTTATTCACAAGGAAGATGTAATGGTGACCCCAGAATGATGACATCAGCACAGGAGATAGTCTTTCCTTGCAAGCCACCAGATTGGAGCACAAGAAGATCATACAGCATATGAGATGAGTAATGATGACCAACTGTGAGTCATTGTGACCATAATTGAGTATCTTGAGGAATATAAAAGAAGGATCAAGGAATTGCAGTAGCAGTAATCAATAAGACCCACTAATTCCAAAATAGCTCAAAGACTTACCATAAACAAAATGCTTACTGCTTACCAAACTTCAAGGTCAAGAAACCACCAAGGCATCTCAGTCAAAGAAAGGATGTTCCAAGACATCAGAAGAGCCATGAGGATCTGCTCAAGAGGGACTCCTAGTATCAACCTGGGTACTGGTGACCCTTATCATTATATCCTCTACTATTATGAAATGGAAACAAGGATCACCATTGCTACTGAATGCCTCCAAATATGGCAGGAGTACAAAATAGGAAACTTCCTCTGCCAGGAGTTCCTACAGGCCAGCACTTAAGAGCTACAAGATGCCACTCTCATAGATATATGTGAAACAAGGATAGGTAAGAAGATCCATCAGATCTTCAGGCATACACCATGGTCGATCTCCAACTTAGAGTATGTTAGAGTCTCAGATTTCAGAGACCTATCATCCCACCATATCAATGTACTAGAAGCCAGGGTGGCTACAGAAGCTCAGTCCACTATCACCCTCAATAGTGATAAAGTAGAAGACTTCTGGCATCCTATTCTCCAGGACAACCCAGATTAATTCCTGCAAGAATTGATCTCAGTATTCCAAGATCCAAGCATCCAGGTTAGACCTCCCCAAGACCCCACATTTGTTCCCTATTTTGTGGAAGAGAACCTTATAGACTGGAGAGCTCCAGATCTCCTTGTTCCTACTGCCACCACCACCAAATGTGATGACATCATCAGCAATGTTGTGGAATGTGGACTTTGGGGGGGGAGAAGCAAAGTATTTATTGCTAATTCTTATGTGCTTTTACGCATCGCCATTAGTGACGTTTACATAATGACATAGTCAAGGAAGGCTGTGCCACCATATATATCGAGTTGTAACCTACATATTTCAATACTCCCGCTCAACGAGATATGCAAATTCCCAAACTGCAATACTAAGCTATAACTACTGCAAAATCTCGCTGTAATGTTCAGACCGCTATCTAGAAACCGAAAAACATTCGAATTGCCTGCTTAAAGCTCGAAAAATAGGTTGAAAAGTAGAGATGTGAACATTCGTAGATGAGCAATGTTGGTAGAAATCTGCAATGTAGTGATCAATGTTAAAGAAGCTTGCTATCATTCTATTATCCTATCTCATCCTGAATTGTCCTTAATTACCAGCGTAGAGTCCTGTAATACCCATTCCTTGCACGTATAAGTCAAACTTTGCCTTTGGAAGGGCTTTAGTCAATGAATCCACCATCATATATTCTGTTGGAGTGTATTCAAGGTGTATAGTGCCATTTTCCATGCATTCACGTATGAAATGATGCTGTATATCAATGTGTTTCATTCTGGCATAATGTATAGGGTTCTTCACCAAAGCAATTGTTGATTGGTTATCTTGCTGGAGTAGTGTAGAGTGCCGTTGCTCATATCCCAGCTCCTTTTACAGTTCTCGAAGCCAGATAGCCTCCTTTGTTGCCATTGACAACACTTGATATTCCGCTTGCGTAAAGGATGTTGCCACTGAAGGTTGCTTACACGTTTGCCACAAAATGGCTCCATTGTTTACTTTAAAGATGTATCCAGTCGTAGACCTTCTGTCATCTAAGTCGCCGGCCCAATTGGCGTCACAAGAACCGAATAGGCATATAGTACTCCCGCTTTGCCCATTATCACTGCCCAAACTGAGCATATAGTCCGCGGTTCCTTTGATGTATCTGAAAATTCACTTGATTGCTGTCCAATGGCTATTGTCATAGCATGAAGAATACTGCGCTGCTTTGTTTACCACAAAAGAGATATCAGGTCTCATCCCTTGCATAAGATACATGAGGGATCCCACGGCTTGTCAATAGGGGATGTCGTTTCCCTTGGGCGTAGTGTCAGACTTCTTTAGTTTCACGAATGTTTCCATAGGTGTCCCAACTGGTTTGCATTCACTCATCCCGAATCGCTCGAGAATATTTCGAATGTATGTGGCTTGTGTTAGGTGTATAGTGCGCACATGCCTGTTATGTGTAATCGATATTCCAAGGAGATAGGACACTTCGCCTAAGTCCATCATTTTGAATTCCTGGCGTAGTGTAGCCTTTACATTGTTGATTTCACTTGCCGTTCTGACTAAAATAATATTGTCAACCCAAATTCCCAGGTATACCATTCCTGAGGATATATGTCAGGTGTATATGTATAGATCGGCTTCACAACGCTTGAATCCATTGTCTAGAAGATATCCATCGATCTTTCGATTCTACAACCTTGCCGCTTGCTTGATTCCATAGAGCCCTTTGTGTAATTTACATACGAGCTCATTTCCGTCATTGTCGTATAGTTCGTATTCTTGTAGTTGAAGAACGTATAGTTCGGTATCTATGTCTCCATTTAGGAAGGCTGTCTTAACGTCCATTTGATATATCTCATAGTCATACTTGGCTCCGATCACAAGAAGTATTCTAAGCGAAGTCAACTTAAATACTGGAGAAAATGTCTCGTCGTAGTCTATGCCGTAGCCTTGTGAGTACTCCTTTGCTACAAATCGAGCCTTATACTATTCTACGTTGCCATTAGCCTTATGCTTGATCTTGTAGACCCACTTCGATCCTATAGCTTGTCGCTCTGCTGGAAGGCTTACTAGATCCCAAGTATTGTTTTCGATAAGCGAACTGTACTCCTCGTCCATAGCCCTTCTCCACTCCTTTTTATCATTCGAATGAATGGCTTCGTCGTAGTGTGCTGGCTCACTGGTCGTTGCTATGTAAGCACATTCACAGGCATAGTTCACATGATGTTGTTTGCGATGAGATGACTTGAGTGGGTTCCAGTAATTTCCCAGATCTGCTTGGATTTCGTTATCCATCTCAGATTTGCGCTTCTTCTTACCCTTCGGAAAGGTATCCTCTTCGTCATCCTCATCCGTAATTTCCATTATCCTTGGTTCTTGCAACTTCATTTCCATTTGAATAGGTTGCATTTTCACTGGCGTAGGTCCCAAGGATGTCTTTGGCATAGTCTTCGGTGTCGTTCCGGGTGTAGATGTTGTTCCGCTAGCCTTTGCAGTTGGCATAGATATCGCTGGCTGTACCGTCGAATTCACCGTCAGATTTGAGATAGGAATTTCCACGTAAATTTCCTGCTTAGTCTCCTTGAACTGTACGTCACGTGAAATGATCATACGTCATTTCTGCGGGTTCCAAAGTCTGTATCCCGCTCCATCGTATCCAAGGAATATATGCTTATCTGCCTTAGGTTCGAACTTGCCTCGGTTACCACCTTTGTCCAGAACGTATGCCTCGCTTCCGAATATGCGTAAGTGTGAAATGTCAGGCTTGGATCCATTCCATAATTCCTCAGGGGTAAGATTGCTGTCATTCCTAGATTGCTTGCTGGGATCCTTACTTAGAGCTCGAGAGAAACAACAATTTCGAATATATGCCACCATATTCACCGCTTCCGCCCAAAAGAACTTCGGTAAGCTGGCCGTATTCATCATCGTTCTAGCCATTTCTACTACCATTCGATTGAATCGTTCTACCATGCCATTTTGCTGAGGTGTATAAGGGGCTGTCGTAGAGTGCTATATACCATTCTTCTTCAAGAAGTGTCTGAAACCTTTGTTGATATATTCTTTGCCATTATCTGAGTGTAGGGTTCGTATTCTATGTCCAGTCTTGTTCTCCATGGCTGCCTTGAATTCCTGAAATTTGTCAAATGCCTCATTTTTCCCTGCAATGAAATATATGTAGACTTTGCGTGTATAATCATCAATAAATATAATAAAATACTTCTTCCTGGAGTGTGATGCCATTCGCATGGGGCCACAAATATCCGTATGAATCAAATCAAGAATGCCGGCCACTCGCTTCATTCATTCCTGAAAAGGTTGCCGGGAAGCCTTGTTTGCCGCACATCCATCACAAAAGAAATCTGGTAGCGTATAGTCTGGTAAACTATACATGGACTTGCTCCTTACCATCCGTTCGAGACTCGTTTTACTGATATGTCCTAAGCATTCATGCATTATACGCCAGAAATCCTCTCCTGTCGTAGTTGCAGAATATGTGGATGTAGCGCCACTTGGCATGCCATTGATTGCGTATAGATTCCTCTTTTTCGATGTGTACATTAACTCATTATTGTTCTTCAGATTGATTACCGTTACACCATTCAGGCATATATTTACTCCTCTGTCCCCGCAAGCCATCATCCAGCCTATCGAGAAGAGGTTCTTGCCTATATCTGGAACATATAGTACATCCACGAAGGTGCCTGAAGGTTCATCAACGTTTCCATATAGATGTATGCCTACGTTGCCTTTCCCTTGAGCATAAATGACGTTATTGTCGCCTAGCTTGATAGGTATGGGATGCTCGAACTTCTCGTACGTAGAGAACCACTTCCGGTGAGCCGTCATATGCTGTGTTGTGCCCGAATCTATGAGCCAGACCTCTTCGCTGCATGCATAAGCACTGTTCGGCGTATAGCTTACATTTGCACTGGTGCCGACGTTGACATCACCATTTTTCGCTGTCTGAAAAGTGTTTTGTTGACTAGGATTTGTAGATGTTGAACTGGTGAAACTGGCGGTTGGTTCTGAATTTCCTCCTATTTCAATGATTTCTGCATATGGATAGGTTGCCGCTTCTGCGAAGAATAGACCTCTGCCACTGCTGTTTTCATTGTTGGCATCCACCGTGTTTGCCTGCCATTGTCCTTGCTGTTGGTCACCCTTTTCCTTCTTCTTGTGGTTGCAGTCCTGCTCACGATGTCCATGCTTATTACAGTAAAAGCATTTACCATCGAATTTCTTGTGTTGCTGGCCTCGACTTTTGTTTGGCTTGCCTTTGCCTTGTCTACATGCTCCGCCATAGAATGCTTTCTCATTGTATTCCTCGTTGGCGTTGTTGCTACCTAGCCTTGTTTCCTCATTTAAAAGGCTTGTGATGATGTGCTTATAATCTGATAATCTGCCAGATTCTCTCATAGCAGCGACAACCACGTTGTACACTTCGGGAAGGCCTCGTATAAGAGCCAGGACCTTGTCCTCATCCTTGATGGTGTCCGCCAGCGTAGATGTAAGGGAATTCACTTGATTCGCCAGCTTGTCGACTCGATTAGCATAGTCCTGGATGCTCTCCTTGGACTTAATTTGAAGATTGAATAGTTGTGCCTTTAAGTGGAATCTGTTTGATGCAGATGCCTGTTGATGGTGATTGTGTAAAATCTCCCAGGCTTCATTCGCCGTCATAGCATTGATTACCAGCTTCATTTGTATGTTCGAAAGGGTGAATGTAATCTCCCTTAGCGCTTTGTGATCTTTCGCAGCATCATATGTCATTACTTGCACCTGTGGCTTCCAGTAGTCCTCCAAACCGCATTCTTCAAAGAGATTCTTCATATGATATGCCCATATGGCATAGTCCTTACTGTCAAAGACAGGAATCGTCCTCTTTACCATTGACGTTGGCGCTACTGCCGGAATGTTCGTCATCATGGAAGCGAAACCCATTCCGGCTGTGTTTGTGTTTGTGTTACCAGAACTTGGCAGTGCACTGCTAGCACTGCTTGAACTAGTAGCCATTGTATAGCATAGTGTAGCGTATGTGTAAGAGGGGTGTATAGCTACTAACCGAGGCTCATAACCTGTTGTGGAATGTAGACTTTGGGGGGGGAGAAGCAAAGTGTTTATTGCTAATTCTTATATGCTTTTATGCATTGCCATTAGTGATATTTACATGATGATGTAGTCAAGGAAGGCTGCGCCACCATATATATCGAGTTGTAACCTACATATTTCAATAAGCAATAACATCATCCCATGTGATATATGTAAGACACATGATATGCATGAAGTACCCGAAACATGTGACCTATGTGATGACAATGACAAGACAGATGAGACATTCGCCAACCTCATCTCCTTCGAAGACATTCTGATCTCTGATGAGGATGAAGCCTCTATGGTCTTGAACATTCTGCACTAAGTCCCTTAGTTATACTGAATAATGCCAGCACCAGCATTCTGATATAATACTAAATAATGCTAGCACTGGTATTCTGATGTAACACTGAATAATTCTAGCATTATTTTAATATAATACTGAATTATACCAGCATCCTGAATCTGTACAACTATCAGTGCCAACCCTAGAACTTAGTAGTTTTTCCTGTCCTGGCATTTTATTTTAGTTATTGGAATTTATATTTAGCTTTATATCTTAGCAACCATTGAATTATATTTTGTATAAATACCCCTCTTATTTCCTCTGAAATAAAGTCAGTCAATTCAGTCAACTCAGTGCAATATACACACTTCCTTGCAAGCAATCTATGAGATAACAAGACAGTTTAAAAGATAAGAAGTTTGAGGACTATAAGACCTTGGGAAGGCACTCCAATAAGAACTTGCTTATAATAAACTTAAGTTAGTCTAAGAGATATACCTTGAAGAGAATCTGATATATTTGAAGAACTCAGCGATCACTACATGATAATACAAAGACACTCTGACAGTATGGAGAATATTTCTATTAAATCAGTTAATATTATGAATGATCTCAGATATTATTAGATTACTGTCAATGAGCAACTCAAAAATCTCT
>RBNI01004305.1:0-14279 GCA_003990745.1 Jimgerdemannia flammicorona | reverse complement strand
CCCCCCCTCTCCCCCCTCCTATCCCTACCTGACGAAAGGCCACTTTATCTGACATCATCTCCACCTGCCCACCACTCTGCTCACATATCCTTTCCATCAGACTGCAACGTCGGCCACCCTTGGGACCCCAACCCACCAACCACCCAGTCAACAGATCCCCCATCAACCCCTCCCACCTTAACAACTTCTCCAGTAAACCCATCCATCATCCCTTCTTGAAAACAAAGAGCCAATGTCCAGCCAATCCTACCCATACTGCTAACACCCACCCCACAGTGAGTGAACTATTGTCTACACCACTCACTAGCTATGATCTCAAATCCTCCCAGCAGTCTCTCTCCCCATCTGTCCTCCTCTCCACACCTAGCCTATTCCCTACTTCTATCCAAAAGTCCCTCAAAACCTCACATTCCCCCAGCCAATGTTCTGGTATCTGCACAAATCCCCCAGCTTGCCCTACATTATAACACTCCTTACAATCTAAACAGCCATCTTCCACCAGATACCCTGCTTGGAAATTCAACATAACATTCCTCTGCAATATTCCCCACCATACCACCTAGAACTTGGGAGGAAGCCACTACCTCACCTCAGCACTCTATGACCAGAAACCTGCCCAGTCCCACTTGTCACCAATCCTTGCCACTTGCCAGCCACTTGGCCAAAGATCCTGGCTAAGACTCTTCTAATACTCCAATCCATCCCCAATATTAAACACAGCAAGTAGGGCACCCCCCAGAAGCAGTCTGTCCCACTGCTACATATCAGGACCCCACATCCTCTCCCCCTCATTGCCTTGCCAGTGTAGTCCAATTCTGTGTGCTCCCTCCACCACTCTCCACCAGAAGCCCTTAAATCTCAGCCATTGACTACCATTCAGCCCCACCAAAGAGAGCAAATCTCCTGAGGACCCTCAAGGGGAGGATCTCATCTTCCACACCTTCTGCAGCAGTGGTACCCATCTCCCTCTCTGCAGTTCAACAACTCTCTTCAACCACCATGCTTGCAGGCTGTGCAACCTCTTAGGGAAATCCACAAGGCTCAGTCCTCCCCTAACCACTGGCATTGCAAGAGTATCCCAACTGATCTGGGACCTCCTTCCTGCCCAAATCCAGTCTCTAGTCATCTTCATCAGTCTCTTCACCACCCAAGCTAGGAAGTCTAGGTGATAGGCCACATACCACAGCTTGGGGAACCAGTAAACATTCAGAATTGGTACCCTTCCTGCTAAAGAAATATGGCGGCCCCCCCAACCTTGAAGGGCCTCCCCCCAAATAGTCACTCTGTTCTTCCACCACACTCGAGGCAGGACAGAACCATATACAGAGAGGAATATACCCAGATACCGCACCATCTCACTAGTAGGGGCAATTGTTCCAATGACATCCCCACCTCTTAGTCTATTCCCTAGCACCATTGTCTCACACTTGTGCCAGTTTAGCTTCACCCTAGAGTGTGCCTCATACCATTCCACTGTCTCTTGGAGTGCCTCAACATCTGCCACCAAACCAAGTCCAACTACCATGTCATCAGCAAAGCCCCAACCTTCCACACTATACTACTTATAGGAAGCCTTACTACCTTCTGGCGAATCCTATCTATCAAAGGTTCTAATAAAAGGGCATATAGAATAGGAGACAGAGGGTCCCCCTGGGGGACTCCTCTTCCCAAGGGAAAAGCCAGACCTCAGTGACCATTACACATCAATGCTGCCCAGCTGCCCTCCAATAGCTTCAGCATAGAAGCCCGAAATTGTGAGGGAACACCAATTCTATCCAGCACCTTTTCCAGCCAAACCAGTTGTACCCAGTCATAGGCCTTCTCCTGATCCAAGAAGACCAATCCACTATCCAATCCACAAGCCCATGCCCCTTCGATGACTCCATGCACCCATGCAGTCCCATCCCTTATTAGCCTGCCCCCAACAAAGTCCCACTGCTCCTCACTCAGCATCTGTTAGGCAACATTCTGTAGTTTAGTGACAATCACCTTAGTCACCATCTTCCTATTCATATCCATAGGTATGATTGGTCTCCAGTTCTTCCAATCCTCACTCCAACCCTTATCTTTGTACAATAAGGCCACCAGCCCTAAGTCCTGTTCTCCAATCCACTCACCATATAGAAGAACATGATTGCAGAGGGTAGCCATCTCCCCTAAAATTCCAGGAACCTTCGCTATCTTCTTCCAGAAGTCCCAAGGCAACCCATCCTCCCCTGGTGCTGTCTCAAGCTTAGTGGTTGCAAGGACTCTCTGGATCTCCTCCACTTGGACTGGGAAGATCAGATCACTCAGGCCCTCTACCTGTGGCAGTACCCACTCCTCCAATGTGTCTCCAATTGCCTTGTCATCAGCACCCCCTTCTTTCTCACTCCACAGACCCTGCCATCTCTCCTTCAAAACCCCCAGGATCTGTTGTGTGCCATGAACCATATCTCCCTCAGCATCAAAGATTCCATCCCACTGATGGTGCACTCTCCTAGCTTTGAGGAGCCTAGACAGGTACCTAGTAGGCTGCTCTCCCTCCTCAAGCCCCTGCCACCTGAGCCTGGCCGCCATTCCCTGCATATGAGTCTCCTCCTCCTCTTGTAATATCTGTTGTAGTTCTACTACTTTCAGTTTTGCCTGCTCTAACCACCAATCCTCCACTCCATCAGAGGTAAGTAAATCAGCCCATTCTATCTGCAATCTCCTCAGACTATTTGAAGCACCCTACATGCACTTCCTCCTCTGTCTCCCAGCCTCTCTACCAGCTTCTCCTCAATAGACCCTTGCAGCCTTCTTCAAACGTATCCAGTGGACACCCACAGACAAACCCTCATGCCTCCAGAGAGGAACCTTCGCCTGGATGTCCTCCACCCATGAGTCCCACAACCCCTTCTCAGCCAGCAGAAAGGAGTTAAGGTGCCAATGTCCGGGTCCATCTCCACTCCCCCCAAACTGCCCCTGCCCTAACAGTCCCCAGTGATCAGACCACGGGCACTACTCCACCTCCAAAGACTGCCAAACATCAGTACCCCAATATTTGGTAGTCAGAATCCAGCCAATCCTCATACCCAAGCCATTCACCCAATGAGTGTAGACCCTGGTATTACCCCACCATATTCTGCCCATATCCACCAAGGAGCTAAGTTTCTCCACCTCCTCCCATGCATCCAGACCACCACTTCTCCTGCCTGCATTTCTCCCTCCATCAGTCCTGTCTAGTTGTGGATCCCTAACCATATTAAAATCACCACCAAGAACATCTATGCCTTCCTCTAAGAGAATACCCTCCTCCAGTAGCTCTGAAATCCATGCAATCCTCTCACTCCTAGCCACAGGGCAGTAGCAGGAGCCAACCCTCACTGACTCCCACTCTGGCCGATGCCATTCTCCTCAGACCAAGCGATCCCCCCAGCTCCTGATTTCCCCCAAATCTCCTCTACTCTTCTTCACCAAAATTGCCACCTTACCAAACCAAGCAGTAGCCCCACCCCATTCCCTAGTCCACTCTACCTGATTATCCTCATTCTTGCACTGTATATCCTGCAGCAAAAAGAGATCAGCCTCCAGTCCCTTGAGCCAAGTAAAAATGTTCTTACATCTCCCAGATCCCTGTAACCCATTCACATTCAGCGAGAAAATGTTAGTTGTACTATTCATAGGAAATAATGTTGTTCATCAAACCCACTCTCTATAGATCCACATTCAACTCCTCCTGTGCCAAATCCAAGTCATGTTCTGCAGCCAGTCCCTTCTCTTCAGCTTCCTGTGCCTCCAACCCTCCCAGAAGTTCAACCAGTGCCCCATCTTCTTTCTCCTCAAAGTCCTCATGATACTCCAGACAGGCCTCCTGCCAGAGTTGCAAACCATGACATTCTGCCCAACAGTAGGCAGCCCACTCACCAGCAACAACTGCTAACTCAGCCTTTCTCACCATATCCACCTCATATCCCTCCTCCTCTAGGAAAACTACAAGAATCTCCCCCTTCAAAGCCTCTACCACTCCATCACCATACAGAATCCTAGCCCAATGTTCCTCAGGCATCACCTGCAAGTCCACTTCCCCCAGCTCCTCAGCTGCAAGGTTGTCCATCATCTTGCTCATCTAGAGCAGGTTCCCCACCTCCTTCCCTCTAGGAGTTCCAGGCCATACTGTATCCAACATTGTGGTATCTGCTCCTACACTGGCAGTCTCATCCCACTCCTTCTCTGGGACATCCACCAGCTTGTCCTCACTCACTACCACTACCTGACCCCCTTTCACCACATTAGGGACCCAGAATCTCATACTCTTATAGCTAATATTCTGGTGTCTGTACAAATCCTCCAACTTACTCTAAATTATAGTACTCCTCACAATCTAATCATCTACCATCTACCAGATGTCTAGCAAGGAAACTGAACATGACATTCTGCTATAGCTTTTACTACTATACTGCTTAGAACTTGGGAGGAAGCCACCTCTACACCTTAGCACCAACTCCTGCCCAGTCCCACTTCTTGCCGATCCTCACTGCCTACCACTACTTGACCAAAGATTCTGACCAAGTCTCCACTAATACTCCACTCCATCATCACTATCAAACTCAGTAAGTAAAACACACCCCAGAAGTAGTCTGTCCCATCACCATATAGCTGGACTCCACAGCATCTCCCCCACATTGCTCCATCAGTACAGGCCTATGTGGTGTGCTCTATCCACCACCTCCTACCAGAAGTCTTTATACTATAGCCATCAGTATTCATCCAGATCTACCAGAGATAGCAAATCTCCCAAGAACCCTTATAGAGAGAATCTCATCTCTCACACCTTCTGCATCAGTAGTACCCAACTCTCTCCCTGTAATTCAACAGCCCTTTTCAACCACCAAGCTCACAGGTAGTGCAGCCTTTTAGGAAAATCCAATAGGCCTAGCCCTCTCTGAACTATTGGTATTGTAAGAGTGTCCCAATGTATCTGGGACTGCCTCTATGCCCAAATCCAATCTCTAGCCAGTTTCATTAGTCTCTTCACCACCCAAGCTGAAAAGTCCAAATGATAAGCAATATACCATAGCTTGGAGAATCAGTAGATATTCAGAATTAATACCCAGCCTGCTAGGGAGATGTAGTGATCTTCCCAACCTTTAAGTGCCTTCCCCCAAATGGCCACCCTCCTCTCCCACCACATCAATGACAAGACAGAACCATATACAGAAAAGAAGATGCCCAGATACTATACTACTCTCCTATAGTGACAATTGTTCCAATGATATCTCCTCTCACCAGCCCATTCCTCAGCACTATTGTCTCACACTTATATCAGTTGAGTTTTACCCCAGAGGGTACCTCATACCATTCCACTATCTCATTAAGTATCTCAACATCTGCTACTGAGCCAAGTCTAACTATTATATTATCTGCAAGGACCCCCACCTTCTATACTATACTGTACATAGAGAGCTCTGCCACCTTCGGTTATATCTTATCTATCAAAGGTTCTAATGAAAGAGTATATAGAATAGAAGACAGTGGATCTCTCTGAAGAACTCCTCTTCTCAAGGAAAATAACCAGACCCCAGTGACCATTATACATCAGTGCTGCCCTACTACTCTCTAACAGATTCAATATAGAAGCTCAAAATCATAATAGAACACCAATTCTATCTAGTACCTTGCCCAGCCACATCTGACAAATGCAGTCATAGGCCTTCTCTTAGTCCAAAAAGACCAGTCTTCTATCCAATCCACAAGCTTGTACCTCTTCAATGATGTCATAAACCCAGGCTGTCCCATCTTTGATAAGCCTACCTTCAACAAAGCCCTGCTACTCCTCACCCAGTATCTGTTAGGTAACCTTCTCTAGCCTTGCAACAATCATCTTAGTCACCATCTTTCTGTCTATATCCAGAAGTATAATCAGTCTCCAGTTCTTCCAGTCCTCTCTCTTCCCCTATCTTTATACAATAAGACTACCAACCCCAAGTCCTGCTCTCCAACCCACTCACTATTCAGAAGAATATAGTCACAGAGGACTGCCATCTCTCCTAACACTCCAGGGACCTTTGCCATCTTCTTCCAAAAGTCCTAAGGTAACTCATCCTCTCCTGGCACTACCCTAAGCTTAGTTGCTGCAATGACTATCTGAATCTCCTCCTCTTAGACTGGTTGGATCAAGTCACTAAGGCCCTCTACTTACAGTGGTTCCCAATCCTCCAGTGTGTCTCCAATCACCTCTTCATCTACACCCCCTTCCTCCTCACTCCACAGACCCTACCACCTCTCCTTCAGTAATCCAAAGATCTGTTGCATACTATGCACTATTTCCGCCTCTACCTCAAGGACCCCATTCAATCAATGTTGCACCCTTCTAGTCTGAAGGAGCCTTGATAAGTATCTTATAGGCCTCTCCCCCTCCTTGAGCCATTGCTACCCCAGCCTGGCTGCCATTCCTTTCATACATATCTCCTACTCCTTTCTCAGTACCTGTTGTAGCTCCACTACCTCCAATTTCACTCGCTCCAATCTCCATTCACCCACTCCTTCAGAAGATATCAAATCTACCCATTCTATCTGTAATCTAATCAACTGATTTGAAGCATACCTTACTCTTTACCTTCTCTACCTCCCAGCATCCCTACTAGCACCTCCTTAGTAAACCCTTGCAGTCTCTTTCAACTTCATCCAACAGACACCCACTAATGAACCCTCATGTATCCAGCTGGTAATCTTCACTTGGATGTCCTCCACCACAGGTCCCACAATACCTTCTCAGCTAGCAGAGAGGAGTTAAGGTACCAATGTCTGGGTCCATCTCCACTCCCCCCTAACTGCCCCTGCCTCAATAACCTCCAGTGATCAGACCACAGGCACTACTCTACCTCCAGAGTCTTCTAGACATCTATGCCCAAGCATTCAGCCATTAGAATCCAGTCAATTCTCATACTCAGTCCATTCACCCAGTGCGTATAGACCCACTTTTCTCCCCACTGTGTTCTGGCCATATCTCCTAAGGAGCTAAGGTTCTCCACCTCCTCCCAAGTATCTAGACCACTACTCCTCCCACCCACACTCCTCTCTTCATCAGTTCTATCCAATGAAAGATCCTATATTATATTAAAGTTACCTTCCAGAAAATCTACTCTGTCCTCCAAGAGAATGCCCTCCTCTAAAAGATCCCTAATTCACACAATCTGCTCACTCTTAGCTGTAGGGCAGTAGCAAGAGCCTACTCTCACTAACTCTCACCCAGGTCAATGTCATTCTCCCAGACCAAATAGTCCCCCCAGCTCCTGATTCCACTCAAATCTCCTCTACCCCTCCTTATCAGAATCACCACTTTGCTAATACAAGCTGTGGCTCCTCTCCATTCTCTAGTCCACTCTATTTGATCCTTTTATTCTTATACTATATATCCTGCAGTAGAAAGAGATCAGCCTCCAATCTCTTAAGCCAAGTAAAAATGTTCTTATGCCACTCAGATCCCCTGAACCCATTTACATTTAGAGAGAAAATGATAGTTGTACTATTTATAAGGGATAATATTAATTATCAAGCTCATCCTCTACAAATCTGCATTCAACCCCTCTTATGCTAAGTCCAAGTTATGTTCAGTAGCCAGTTTCTCCTCTTGAGCTATCTTTGCCTCCAGCCCAACCAGAAGCTCAGCCATCTCCACATCCTCTTTTTCCTCAAAGTCCTCACAATACTCCAGGCATTTCTGCCAGAGTTGTAAACTATACTACTCTGCCCAACAGTAGGCAGCCCAGTCACCAGTAACAACTGTCAGCTCAGCCTTCCTCTCCTCATCAACATCATATCCCTCCTCCTCCAGGAAAATAATAAGTACCTCTGACTTCAGCATCTCTATCACTCCATCTCTATGCAGAATTTGCACCCAATGCTCCTCACCATTACTCTCAGGTCCACTTCCCCCAACTCCTTAACTGTGAGGTTATCTATTATCCAGCTCATCTATAGCAGGTTTCCCACCTCCTTCTCTCCTGGTATCCTCAGTCATCCTGCATCCAGTATTGTAATATCTGCTCCTACACTTGTAGCCTCATTCCACCCCTTCTCTGAGATATCAACCAGTTCATCCTTGCCAACCACCACTACCTGTCCTCCTTTTGCCATGTCAGGAACTCCAAAGTATACTCACTGAGTACCCTGTATCTACTCATTCTCAGCTGCCCAACCTCTTACAGTAGGACCTTGTCAGATCAGAGGGAGAGTATCTTCCAAGACTGGCTCCCAGACTTTGAATATACCATCAGCAAATTGTTCTTTATACTTCATCTTCTCAGCCCCATCCAGGTCCTTCTCTGTATCTCCTCCTCTCTTACTAGCCTGGACACTCACTTCTATGTCTCTAGACTTCTCAGTGTCCCCATAATTCCTCTTCACCCCTCCTCCTATGCTTGCCAGCAGCTCCCTCAGCTTCTTATACTCTTGAGCTCCCTCCCACTGCCTCTTGTCATTGCGAATAGTTTTTCATCTATAAGCTCCAAATATATTGACTATACATACAACTTCCAGGCCTTTGCCCTCTGCTCTATTGCTCCACTCATCTCCTCCAGAGCCTCTAACAAGTCCTTCTCCTTCTTTTCACTCCCATTCACCCTCAACATCTTATAGATGAAAGCCCTCCATATCATCACTGAAGGCCAGTCACTCATCTTCCCCATAGCCTCTCTCCCAGCCAGTCTAATCCTTTCATCCATGTCTCCTATCCTGAAAGTGGTCCCCTCCTATATCTGGAAACTGATATTGACCACATTGCTATACTCCACCATCACCTCCTCTACCCTCCTCTTAGTCTCAATCTTCATCACCATAGGTACCCCCTTCACTAGTAACTAAACCACTCTGGGGTCTGACCTCAAACATTACATCATAGAGACCACTATCTCACTGACAGCCACTCTAGATTTCAATGCTTTCTCCAGCAGGCCTGCCTTCTCAAAACCCACTTCAACTCCTTTCAGTCTCTTTAGGAACTTCACCAAGGCAGCTCCAGCCACCTACTCTGAGATAATCCCCACAACCATCCTTGCCATCACAGCTAAACCCCAGAAGTACAAGGTTGCTGTGAACTTCAAGATCAACTTCTTGAGCAATAGTGCCACTCCTAGCTCTGTCACACCATTGGCCAGGTCTCCCTTCCTCTTTGGATCCATCTGCCTAGCTACATTATCAATAGTCATATCTGTATTTTTTTCCAGATTCCCAGTCATACTACTATTGGCAGTCTCCCCACTACTTCTAGCAGCTACTCTACAAGCTCTTCTCTCCACTGGCTGAGGTCCAGCACCACTCACTTCATTTTCCCTCTACTTTTCCTTCTCTCCTACCTACCTATTATGAACTCTAACAGGCCAACCTCCTTCCTTCAGTATGTCTGCAAAGCTCCTCTCCTTCTGCTCTCCAGCCTCTCCTCCAGTACTGTCACCACTGCCCAAACTGCTCTGCCAACTCGGACCACTGAAGGATCCTATCCCTAGTCCATACTCTTACCCAATAGTTTGCCAGTTAAAGGCTCCAGGTCCATCTGACCTAGCATTCACATTAGCTTGCTTGTTAGTTGCTCTGACCTTAGTGTCTTTCTCCAATAAATGGCTCAAAAGTGTGTTTTTAAGGTTTGTGTTATGTGAATGATTGTAGAGAAAAATAATTCTCTTTAATATCTTTCCTAACCAAACTTGTCAAACTCAGTCATAGGTCTTTTTCTGATCTAGAAAGACCAATCTCCCATCTAGTCCACTGGTCCTCACTCTCTTAATTACTCTATTTACTCATATTATCTTGTCTCTAATTAGTATCTACTAACAAAGCCCTATTGCTCAGCACTGAATATCTATTGAGCCACTCTCTACAGTCTTACAACAATCACCATAGTGACTAACTTTCTGTTAATTTCTAGAAGTATAATTGACCCCCAATTCTTCCAATACTCCTACCTACTCTTGTTCTTATAGAGTGGTATAACCAGATCAAGAGCCTGCCTTCTGACTGACTTCTCAGATATAAAGACAAAGTTGCAAAGAGCAGTCATCTTTCTCAGAACCTCTGGGACTCCCACCATATTCTTTCAAAAGTCCCAGGACAGTCCATCCTCTCCAGAAGCTGTATCTAGTTTCATATCTAACAGAATACTCAGAATTTCATTCTTCTGAACTAGTAGAATTAGATCCTCAAGATTATCAATCTGTAGAGGATACCAATCCTCCTGGGCATACCAGATTATCTCCTCAATAGTACCACTTCCTCCTCACTCTACAGGCCTTTTTACTAATCTCTCAGAGAACCTAAGATCTGTTGCACCCCCTTGACCAAAATGCTCTTCCCATCCATTACTCTCTCCTTTTTTTTTTTTTTTTTTTTTTTTTTTTTTTATAGTCACTTAGACTCCATTCCTTTATTAATACCCATCTATCCCATATAAATACAGTGGTCCCACCCCCTATCCGATCCCCCTAGGGGGGCCCCCCCCTCCTACCCTTTCCCAATGAAAGACCACCTTATCTAACACCATTGCCACCCTCCCATCACTCTGCTCACAGATCATTACCACTAGACTGTGATGTCAGCCCCCCTGAGGACCCCAACCCACCCACCATCCAGTCAGCAGATCCCCCAACAGCTCCTCCCACCTTAACACCTTCTTCCATAGCCCCAACTGCTGCCCCTCCTCAAAAACAAAAAGCCAATAACCCGCCATTCCCACCCATACTGCTAGTACCAACCCTACAGTGAGCCAACTATTACCCACCCCATCCACAAGCCGAGATCTCAAGTCCTCCCAGTGACCCCCCTCCCCTACCAGCCTATGTCCCACACCCAGTCTATCCCCTATTGTAGCCTAAAATTCCCCCAAAACCTCACACTCTCCCAGCCAATGTTCTGGTGTCTGTATATAGCCCCCAGCTTGCCCAACATTGTAACACTCCTCACAGTCAAATTGTCCACCATCCACCAAATGCCCTGTATGGAAATTCAGCATGACATTCCTCTGCAACATTCTCTACCATACTACCTAGAACTTGGGTGGAAGCCAACTCTGTACCTCAGCACTCCAGGACCAGATACCAGCCCAGTCCCACTCCTCACCAATCCCTACTGCCTGCCAGCCACTTGGCCAAAGGTTCTGACCAGGCCCCTGCTGACACTCTACTACTTCCCCAATATTGAACATACTAAGTGGAGCACCCCCCAGGAGCAATCTATCCCAATACCACATATTAGGCCCCTACACCTCCCCTCTCTATTGCCTTGCTAGTGCAGGCCAATTCGGTGTGCTCCGTCAGTCATGCCCCACCAAAAGCCCTTGAACTGCAGCCACCTAGTACCATTCAGCTCTACCAAGGAGAGCAGATCCCCAGAGGACCCTCGAGGGGATGTTCGCATCTCCCATACCTTCTTCAACAGAGGTACCCAATCACTGCCCTGCATTCCACAGCTCTCTTCAACCACCGGGCTTGCAAGCAGTGTAGCCTCTTAGGAAAGTCCACCAGTTCAAGGTCCCCCCTTACTACTGGCCTCGCAAGAGTACCCCAACTGACCTGGGACCTCCTCCCCACCCAGATCCAATCCCTAGCCACCTTCATTAGTTTCTTCACCACCCATGCTGGGAAGTTGAGGTGATATGCCATATACCACAGCTTGGGGAACCAATATATATTCAGAATTGACACCCACCCAGCTAGAGAGATATGGCAGCCTCTGTACCCTTGAAGGACCTCCCCCCAAATGTTCACCCTGCTCTCCCACCACCCTCTTGGCAGGACGGCCATATACAGAGAGGAAGATGCCCAGATACCACACTACCTCACCAGCAGGGACAATTGTTCCAATAACATCCATGCCCACTAGCCCATTCCCTAGCACCATTGTCTCACACTTATACCAGTTGAGCTTCACCCCCAAGTGGGCCTCATACCATTCCACAGTCTCCTGAAGTACCTCTACATCTGCCACAGACCCAAGTCTAACCATCATATCATCAGCAAAGGCCCCCACCTTCTACCCTATACCATATATAGAGAGTCCTGCCACCTTCTGGCTAATCCTATCCATCAACGGCTCCAGTGAAAGAGCATAAAGAATAGGGAACAGAGGGTCCCCCTGAGGAACTCCTCTTCCCAAGAGAAATGCCCTCCCATGGTGACCATTATACGGCAGAGCTGCCCTACTGCTCTCCAGCAGACTTAACATAGAGGCCCAAAACCTTGGGAGAACCCCAATATGGTCCAATACCTTGCCCAGCCACACCTGCCATACTCAGTCATATGCCTTCTCTTGGTCCAAAAAGACCAACCTTCTATCCAAGCCATAAGCCCAGGCCCCTTCAATAATATCATGAACCCATGCAGTCCCATCTCTTATAAGTCTGCCCCCACCAAAGCCCCACTGCTTCTCCCCCAGCACCTGTTGGGCAACTTTCTGCAGTCTGACAACAATCACCTTTGTTATCATCTTCCTATCCATGTCCAGAAGCGTGATCAGCCTCCAGTTCTTCCAGTCTTCCCTCCTTCCCTTGTCTTTGTACAATAAGGCCATCAGCCCAAGATTCTGCTCTCCAACCCACACACCTCTCTGATGAACATGGTCACAGAGAGCAGCCATTTCACCCAACACTCCAGGGACATTTACCATCTTCTTCCAGAAGTCCCATGGCAGTCCATCCTCCCCTGGTACCATCCCAAGTTTAGTTGCTGCCAGGATACTTTGGATCTCCTCTCCCTGCACTTGTAAGATCAAGTCACCCAGTCCTGCTACTTGTAGAGGCCCCCACTCTTCAAGTGTGACTACAATTCCCACTTCATCAACACCCCCTTCTCCCTCACTCCACAAGCCCTGCCATCTCTCCTTCAACTGTAATATGACCCCATCAGCACTCAGAACCCCATTCCACCGATGTTCTACTCTCCTAGCTTTGAGAAGTCTTGATAAGCATCTTGAAGGCCACTCACCCTCCTCAAGCCCCTGCCTTATAGCCTTGCAGCCATGCCCTACATATGAGTCTCCTCCTCTTCTCTCAATACCTGTTGTAGTTCCACTATCTCCAATTTCACCCTCTCAATCCTCCAATCCTCCACCCCAACAATAGTAAGCAAATCCACCCAATCTATTTGTAGTCTCCTCAGCCTGCTGAAAGCAGACCTTGTGCACCTCCTCCTCTGCCTCCCAGCCTCTCTACCAGCTCCTTCCTAATAAAACCTCACAGTCTCTTTCAATCTCATCCAGCGGACATCTACTGGCAAACCCTCACACCCCCAATTAAAAAACTTTGCCTGAATGTCCTCCACACATGATTCCTACAACCTCTTCTCAGCCAGCAGGGAGGAGTTAAGATACCAATGTCCAGGTCTATCTCCACTTCCCCCAAACTGCCCCTGCCCCAAAAGTCCCCAGTAATCAGACCATGGGCACCACTCCACTTCCAATGCCCTTCAAACATCTGAACCCCAACACTCTGCTGTCAGAATCCAGTCAATCCTCATGCCCAAGCCATTCACCCAATACATATAGACCCTGGCATCACCCCACCTAGTTCTGTCCATATCCCCCAAGGAGCTCAACATCTCCACCTTCTCCTATGCATCCAGACCTCCACTTCTACCCCCAGCACTCCTCTCTCTATCTGTCCTGTCCCGACACAGATCCCTAACCCTATTAATGTCCCCACTGAGCACATCAACCCCTTCCTCCAAGAGAATACTCTCCTCCAGCAGCCTCCTAATCCATGCAGTCCTCTCACCCCTATCTGTAGGGCAGTAGCAAGAGCCCACCTTCACTGATTCTCACCCTGGCCAATGCCAATCTTCCCAGACCAAGTGATCCCCACAGCTCCTGATTCCCCCCAAGTTACCTCTACCCTTTCTTACCAAAATCGCTACCTTTTCAAACCAAGCAGCAGCCCCACCCCATTCCCTAGTCCATTCTATACGATCGTCCTCATCTTCACATCTAACATCCTGTAGTAAAAAGAGATCAGCCTCCAATCTCTTGAGCCAAATAAAAATGTTCCTCCACTGCCCAGTGCCCCTTAACCCATTCACATTCAATGAGAAAATGTTGGTTGTAGTATTCATAAGGAATAATGTTAGGCTTCAAGTAAGAATTTATTCGTTGTAGAGAAGACAAAGTACATCGGAGCAACAAAAGACAAAGACTCCTAAGATGAGAAAAGCAAAACAAGGCCAGCGAAGTAAACAACTAGCTAAGAAGTACAAAACAAAGGCCAGAGAGGTGACCACCCTATGGACGGGCTGGATAAACCATTTTGTCACGGCCGTAAAGATAATAGATGCAAA
>RBNI01004304.1:0-14280 GCA_003990745.1 Jimgerdemannia flammicorona | reverse complement strand
AAAAAGGCTATTCAATCTATGATGCTATATAGGAACCTAGAGCAAACCTCCAGAATACAACTGATTTAGTTCAAGAATTTAATTCTTCAAACAACTAGTTAAAATACTCTAATATCTATTATTACTATACTATATATATTGTCATGTAGTGGTTGCTGAGTCCTTCAAATATATCAGATTCTCTTCAAGGTATATCTCTTAGACTAACTCAAGTTTATTATAAGCAAGTTCTTATTGAAGTACCTTCCCAAGGTCTTATAGTCCTCAAACTTCTTATCTTTAACTATCTTGTTATCTCTTAGATGGCTTGCATGGAATTGAGGATAAGTAAACTGGAACTGACTTTATTTCAGAGGAAATAAGAGAGGTATTTATACAAAATATAATTCAATGGTTGCTAAGATATAAAGCTAAATATAAATTCCCATAACTAAAATAAAATACCAGGACAGGAAAAACTGCTAAGTTTCAGGATTGGTACTAATAGTTGTACAGGTTCAGAATGCTGGTATAATTTGGTGTTACATCAGAATATCAGTGCTGGCATTATTCAGTGTTATATCAGAATACCAGTGCTGGCATTATTCAGTGGTACATTAGAATGCTGGTACTGGCATTATTCAGTAGTACATTAGAATGCTGGTACTGACATTATTCAGTATTATATCAGAATACTGGTGCTAGCATTATTCAGTGTAACCAAGGGACTTAGAGCAGAATGTTCAGGACCATAAAGGCTTTATCATTAGAGGTCAGGATGTCTTCGAAGGAGATGAGGTCCATGAACATCTCATCTATCTCATCATTGTCATTATGTAGGTCATGCATTTCGCATGCTTTGATGTCATATGGGATGACATCATTGCTGATGACATCATTATATTCAGCAGCAGGGAAATCAGGGGCTCTCCAATCTATGAGATTCTCTTCCACAAAGTAGGGAACAAATGTAGGGTCTTGGGGAGGTCTAACCTAGATACTTGGGCCCTGAAATACTGAGATCAATCCTTGCAGGAATTGGTCTGGGTTGTCCTGTAGAATGGGGTACCAGAAGTCTTCTACTTCATCACTATTGAGGGTGATAGTGGACTGGGCTTCTGTGGCCACCCTGGCTTCTAGTGCATTGATATGGCAGGATGACAGGTCTCTGAAGTCTGAGACTCTAACATACTTTAAGTTGGGGATTGACCATAGTGCATGCCTGAAGATCTGATAGATCTTCTTAGCTGTCCTTGCCTCATGTATATCTATAGAAGTAGCATCTTGTAGCTCTTGGGGGCTGGCCTGTGGGAACTCCCAGTAGAGGAGGTTTCCTATTTCATACTCCTGCCACATTTGGAGGCATTTGGTAGCAATGGTGATCCTTATTTCCATTTCATGGCAGTAGAGAATAAAGTGATAAGGATCTGTAGTACCTAGGTTGACACTAGGAGTCCTTCTTGAGCAGGTCCTCATGGCTCTTCTTATGTCTTGGAATATTCTTTCTTCAACTGAGGTACCTTGGTGGTTCCTTGACCTTGAGGTTTAGTGAGTGGCAGGCATTTCATTTGTAGTAAGTCTTTGAGCTATTTTGGGATTGGTGGGTCTTGTTGGTTGCTGCTACTGTAGTTCCTTAATCCTTATTTTATATTCCTCAAGATATCTGAACTGTGGTCACAATGACTTACAGTTGATCATCAATACTCATCTCATATGCTATATGATCTTCTTGTGCTCCAATCTAGTGGCTTGCAAGGAAAGACTGTCTCCTGTGCTGATGTTATCATTCTGGGGTCACCATTACATCTTCCTCCTGAATAAGAATCTTCTTGAGCATCCTTATTCATTGGTCCAGTTCTGAAAAATTTGCTGATCTCATAACCTCTGACAAGGGGTCAAAAAGTGGTATTTATGGGCTGGTGTCTTCCCTTTGTATTTTGGCATGATGGTGAAGGGTCACTCTCTTCATATAGAGCAAGGACCTGATTCTGATCTTGACCAATCAGTTGACAGTTCGAATTTCTCTGGCTTTGAAAGTCTCACAGATGAGTAGTTGCTGATGCTGTATCTCTTAGAGAATGGTCCAGACAGATAGCCTGCTGGTCACAGGACATGCTGTTATGATTTGCAGACTAGAATCTCATGGGCAGTCATTACGTTTTACTTCTCTTATATAGGTTTGTGGTACTTCTTGAGTCTGTTCCTATGTACCGTGATAGGCAGTATGGTCTCTGAGATTTTTCTAAGCCAGAATGTAGTTCCCTTGATATCTTACATATAGAAGGGTCCTTCTCATTTGGGCTCCAGTTTTCATAACTATGAGGCTTCTACCATATTTTGATACAGTAGGACTTTTTCTCTGATTCAGATGGGTTCTAGAGTCTTGTAATTTTTTTCTGCATTCTTCCTTATCAGTACTTGTGACTTGATAATGTAATCTTCAGCCTTCTTCCTGATTTGGTGTAGTCTCCAGATTTCTGCATCAACCTATCTCCAAGTTAGATCTAGATTTGTAGCTAAGGTTCCATTAGAATCTTCTTCTCTGAAGAGCAGTTCTCTTGGGGTAAAGTGTGTGCTCTGTGATCATACATCTCATAGGACAGAGAGGGTAGTTGGGAGATAATTATCCCAACTCTCATATATCTCTGAGATCTTCATCAAGATGTTCTTGAGGGTCTTGTTGGTTCTCTCTATCTGTCTATTTTCTTGAGGGTGGTATGTAGTGGTCTTGATGTGCTGGATCTTGTATTTCTGATACATTATCTTGTAAAATCTATTGACAAATTCTATGCTACAGTCTGTTGTGATTTGCTTTGGTGTCTTATAGTGGCAGATGATTTCTTGGTGCAGGAAGTCAGCTATAGAGAGGGCATTGGCTTCTTATAATGCTCCTACTTCTATCCATTTGGTAAAGAGGTCTACAATAACTATAATATAGTGGTTTCCTGATAGTGTTACTGGTAGTGGCCCAATGATATTCATTGCAATGTAGTGGAAGAGGATAGGCTCAATTCTTGATGACCTGGATACCTGGTCTTACTGATCTTGTTTCTGTTTTTGGTACATATTATACCCTTTGACAAATTAGTGCAGGTCTTCTTCCATCTTGGGCCACCACATAGTTCTTCTTGCCTTTTGTATGTGTTGGTTCCTCCTAGGTATCCTTGCTCATATACTTCCTTCATTACTAGATACTTCTTATATTCAGGTATTACTAGCTTTCCTCCTTTTCTGAGTATAGTGTTGTCTAGTTCAAACTGTTTCCAAGTCTGGTTGATAATGGTGATTGTCCAGGGTTTGAGGTGGTTGGGCATCTTCCACTGCCCAAGGTAGCTGATTAATCCATAGTATAGCTCCTTATTCATGTTGAGTAATCTTGATGTAGGTGTTTCAGAGTATTGTGGAATGTGGACTTTTGGAGAGAGAAGCAAAGCGTTTATTACTAATTCTTACATGCTTTTATGTGTCGCCATCAGTGATGTTTACATGATAACATAGTCAAGGAAGGCTGCGCCACCATATATATCAAGTTGTAACCTACATATTTCAATACTCCCACTCAACAAGATATGCAAATTCCCAAACTGCAATACTAAGCTATAACCACTGCAAAATCTTGCTGTAATGTTCAGACCACTATCTAGAAACCGAAAAACATTCGAATTGCCTGCTTAAAGCTCGAAAAATAGGTTGAAAAGTAGAGATGTGAATATTCATAGATGAGCAATGTTGGTAGAAATCTGCAATGTAGTGATCAATGTTAAAGAAACTTGCTGTCATTCTATTATCCTATCTCATCCCGAATTGTCCTTAATTACCAGCGTAGAGTCCCATAATACCCATTCCTTACATGCATAAGTCAAACTTTGCCTTTGGAAGAGCTTTAGTTAATGAATCTGCCGTCATATATTCTGTTGGGGTGTATTCAAGGTGTATAGTGCCATTTTCCATGCATTCACGTATGAAATGATGCTGTATGTCAATATGTTTCATTCTGGCATGATGTATAGAGTTCTTCGTCAAAGCAATTGTTGATTGGTTATCTTGCTGGAGTAGCGTAGAGTGCCGTTGCTTGTATCCCAGCTCCTTTAACAGTTCTCGAAGCCAGATAGCCTCCTTTGTTGCCGTTGACAACGCTTGATATTCCACTTGCATAGATGATGTTGCCACTGAAGGTTGCTTACGCGTTTGCCACGAAATGGCTCTGTTGTTTACTTTAAAGATGTATCCAGTCGTAGACCTTCTGTCATCTAAGTCGCTGGCCCAATCGGCATCACAAGAACCGAATAGGCGTATAGTACTCCTGCTTTGCCCATTATCACTGCCCAAACTGAGCGTATAGTCCGCAGTTCCTTTGATATATCTGAAAATTCACTTGATTGCCATCCAATGGCTATTGTCGTAGTATGAAGAATACTGTGCTGCTTTGTTTACCACAAAAGAGATATCAGGTCTCATCTCTTGCATAAGATATATGAGGGATCCCACGGCTTGTCGATAGGGGATGTCATTTCCCTCGGGCGTAGTGTCAGACTTCTTTAGTTTCATGAATGTCTCCATAGGTGTCCCGACTGGTTTGCATTCACTCATCCCGAATCACTCGAGAATATTTCAAATGTATGTGGTTTGCATTAGGTGTATAGTGCACTCGTGCCTGTTACATGTAATCGATATTCCAAAGAGATAGGACACTTTGCCTAAGTCCGTTATTTTGAATTCCTGGCATAGTGTAGCCTTTACGTCGTTGATTTCACTTGCCATTCTGACTAAAATAATATCGTCAACCCAAATTCCCAAGTATACCATTCCTGAGGATGTATGTCAGGTGTATATGCATGGATCAGCTTCACAATGCTTGAATCCATTGTCTAGAAGATATCCATCGATTTTTCGATTCCACAACCTTGCCGCTTGCTTGATTCCATAGAGCCCTTTGCGTAATTTACATATGAGCTCGTTTCCATCATTGTCGTATAGTTCGTATCCTTGTGGTTGAAGAACGTATAGTTCAGTATCTACATCTCCATTTAGGAAGGCTATCTTAACGTCCATTTGATGTATCTCATAGTCATACTTGGCTCTGATCACAAGAAGTATTCTAAGCGAAGTCAACTTAAATACCGGGGAAAATGTCTCATCGTAGTCTATGCCATAGTCTTGCGAGTACCCCTTTGCTACAAATCGAGCCTTATACTATTCTATGTTGCCGTTGCTATTACGTTTAATTTTATACACCCATCGGGATCCTATGGCTTGTTGATTTGCCAGAAGAGAGACCAAGTCCCACATGTCATTCTCGATGAGTGAGTTATACTCCTCGTCCATAGCCTTTTTCCACTCCTTTTTATCGTTCGAATGAATGGCTTCATCGTAGTGTGCTGGCTCACCAGTCGTTGCTTTGTAAGCGCATTCGCAGGTGTAGTTCATGTGATGTTGTTTGTGACGAGATGACTTGGGTGGGTTCCAGTAATTTCCCAGATCCGCTTGGACTTCGTTATACATCCCAGATTTGTGATTCTTCTTACCCTTCGGAAAGGTATCCTCTTCATCATCCTCATCCGTAATTTCCATTATCCTTGGTTCTTGCAACTTCATTTCCATTTGAATGGGTTGCGTTTTCGCTGGCATAGATCCCAAGGATGTCTTTGGTGTAGATGTCGCTGGCTATACCATCGAATTCACCATCAGATTTGAGATAGGAATTTCCACGTAAATTTCCTGCTTAGTCTCCTTGAACTGTACATCACGTGAAATGATTATATGTCATTTCTATAGGTTCCAAAGTCTGTATCCCACTCCATTGTATCCAAGGAATATATGCTTATCTGCCTTAGGTTCGAACTTGCCTCGGTTGCCACCTTTGTCCAGAATATATGCCTCGCTTCCGAATATATGTAAGTGTGAAATGTCAGGCTTGGATCCATTCCATAATTTCTCAGGGGTAAGATTGCTGTTGTTTCTGGATTGTTTGCTGGGATCCTTGCTTAGAGCTCGAGAGAAACAATGATTTCGAATATATGCCGCCGTATTCACCGCTTCCACCCAAAAGGACTTCGGTAAGCCAGCCATATTCATCATTGTTCTAGCCATTTCCACTACCATTCGATTGAATCGTTCCGCCACACCATTTTGCTGAGGTGTATAAGGGGCTGTCATAGAGTGCTGTATACCATTCTTCTTTAAGAAGTGTCTGAAACCTTTGTTGACATATTCTTTGCCATTATCTGAGTGTAGGGTTCATATTCTACGTCCCGTCTCATTCTCCACGGCTGCCTTGAATTCCCGGAATTTGTCGAATGCCTCATTTTTCCCCGCAATAAAATATACGTGGACTTTGCATGTATAATCATCAATGAATGTAATAAAATACTTCTTCCCGGAGTGTGATGCCATTCGCATGGGGCCACAAATATCTGTATGAATCAAATCGAGAATGCCGGCCGCTCGCTTCGTTCATTCCTGAAAAGGTTGCCAGGAAGCCTTGTTTGCCATGCATCCATCGCAAAAGAAATCCGGTGGTGTATAGTTCGGTAAACCATACATGGACTTGCTCCTTATCATCCGTTCCAGACTTGTTTTACCGATATGTCCTAAGCATTCATGCATTATATGCCAGAAATCCTCTCCTGTCGTAGTTGCAGAATATGCAGATGTAGCACCACTCGGCATGCCGTTGATTGCATATAGATTCCCCTTTTTCGATGCATACATTAACTCATTATTATTCTTCAGATTGATTACCGTTACACTGTTCGGGTATATATTTACTCCTCTGTCCCCACGAGCCATCATCCGGCCTATCAAGAAGAGGTTCTTGCCTATATCTGGAATGTATAGTACGTCCACAAAGGTGCCTGAAGGTTCATCAACGTTTCTATGTAGATATATGCCTACGTTGCCTTTCCCTTGAGCATAAATGATGTTATTGTCACCTAGCTTGATAGGTATGGGATGCTCGAACTTCTCATACATAGAGAACCACTCCCGGTGAGCCATCATATGCTGTGTTGTGCCCGAATCCATGAGCTAGACCTCTTTGCTGCATGCATAAGTGCTGTTTGGTGTATAGCTTACATTTGCGCTGGTGCCGACGTTGACATCACCATTTTTTGCTGTCTGAAAAGTGTTTTGTTGACCAGGATTTGTAGATGTTGAACTAGTGGAACTGGCAGTTGGTTCCAAATTTCCTCCTATTTCAATGGTTTCTGTATATGGATAGGTCGCCGCTTCTGCAAAGAATAGACCTCCGCCACTACTGTTTTTGTTGTTGGTGTCCACCGTGTTTGCCTGCTGTTGTCCTTGCTGTTGGCCACCCTTTTCCTTCTTCTTGCGGTTGCAGTCCTGCTCATGATGTCTATGCTTATTATAGTAAAAACATTTACCATCAAATTTCTCGCGTTGCTGGCCTCGACCTTTATTCGGCTTGCCTTTGCCTCATCCACGTGCTCCACCGTAGAATGCTTTCTTGTCGTATTTCTTGTTGGCATTGTTGCTGCCTAGCCTTGTTTCCTCGTTTAAAAGGCTTATGACGACGTGCTTATAATCTGATAATCTGCCAGATTCCCTCATAGCAGCGACAACCACATTGTACGTTTCGGGAAGGCCTCGTATAAGAGCCAGGACCTTGTCTTCATCTTTGATGGTGTCCGCCAGTGTAGATGTAAGGGAGTTCACTTGATTCGCTAGCTCGTCGACTCGATTGGCATAGTCCCGAATGCTCTCCTTGGACTTAATTCGAAGATTGAATAGTTTTGCCTTTAAGTGGAATCTGTTTGACGTGGATGTCTGTTGATGGTGATTGCGTAAAATCTCCCAGGCTTCATTCGCCGTCGTAGTGTTGATTACCAGCTTCATTTGCGTGTTCGAAAGGGTGAATGTAATCTCCCTTAGCGCTTTACGATCTTTCGCGGTGTCATATGTTGTTACTTGCACCTGTGGCTTCCAGTAGTCCTCCAAACCACATTCTTCAAGGAGATTCTTCATATGATATGCCCATATGGCGTAGTCCTTACCATCAAAGACAGGAATCATCCTCTTTACCATTAACGTTGGCGCCACTCCCGGAATATTCATCATCATGGAAGCGAAACCCGTTCCGGCTGTGTTTGTGTTACCAGAACTTGGTGGCGCACTGCTAGCACTGCTTGAACTAGTAGCCATTGTATAGCGTAATGTAGCATATGTGTAAGAGGGGTGTATAGCCGCTAACCGGGGCTCATAACCTGTTGTGAAATGTGGACTTTTGGAGAGAGAAGCAAAGCGTTTATTACTAATTCTTACACGCTTTTACACGTTGCCATCAGTGACGTTTACATGATGACATAGTCAAGAAAGGCTGTGCCACCATATATATCGAGTTGTAACCTACATATTTCAATACAGAGTTTCCTTGAGAGTGCATTGGCATTGGTATTGGTTCTTCCTAAGCGGTGCTTGACAGTATAGTCATACTTTTGCAGCCTGTAGATCCATCTGGCATATATTCCTTTGGGGTTCAGAGTGTGGAATAGCCAGGCAAGAGCGGAATAGTCTGTTTGAATGGTGAAGTATTTCCCAGCTAGGTAGTAGTGGAACTTGTCTACTGCCCAGACTACTGCTAAGCATTTGAGCTTGCACAACTCATAGTTCTGTTCTGCTCTACAAGTACCTTGGCTTGCATAGGAGATGACATATTCATGTCCATCTTTCTTCTGAGCTAGGACTGCTCCAAGTCCTATAGCACTTATATCTGTCTGCAGGATGAATTCTAGGTTCCAATCTGGTCTTTTGAGGATAGATGCTTGAGTCAATCTGGTCTTGAGTTCATTGAAGGTTTCTTGGCACTCTTTGGTCCATTCAAATTTGGTTTCCTTCTTCAGTAGCTCGTAGATAGGTGCTGTAATGTTGGAGTATTCTTTGATAAATCTTCTGTAGTAGCTGGCCAGTCCAAGGAAGGTGTAGACTTCTGTGGTTATTCTGGGTCTTGGGAAGGCTGCAACAGCCTCAATCTTCATGGGGTCTGTGTGGATTCTGGTCTAGTTGATGAGGTGTCCTAGATAGGCGATTTCTTGAGCTGCAAACTTGCATTTCTTAGACTTGATGTAGAGGCCATGCTCCTTGAGCTTCTTGAGGGCTAGCTGTATGTAATTGATATGTTCCCATGTAGTGTTGCTGAAGATGATCACATCATCAACATAGACAAAGAGCCATTTTCCAATCTCGTTACTGAAGACTCTATTCATCATTCACTGGAAACTTGCTGGGGCATTGCACATTCCAAATGGCATTTGCAGGTAGATATAGGTGGCATCAGGTGTGATGAAGGCTGATTTATCACTGGCATCTTGAGTGAGGCCAATCTGATGGAAGCCTGAGAACAGATCTAGGATGGTGTAGTATTTGGTTTCACTTCCAAGAGTGGTAAGGATTTCTTGAATATTTGGCAAGAGCTGTCTATCCTTCTTGGTGATGGCATTGAGCTTCCTGTAGTTAATGCAAAGTCTTGGTGCAAACTCTTCAGGCTTGCTTCCTTTCTTTGGGACAAGGACAATAGATGAAGCCCAGGGGCTAATAGCTTGCTTGATGATTCTGGCTTCTTCCATTTCCTTGAGTTCTGCTTGCAGCCATTCTCTGTAGGCAGGTGGTATGGGTCTGGCTTTCTGGTAGATGGGCTTGGTATCACTAGTGTCAACTTCATAATAGTACTTGGGTTCTTGATTGTGGATATCCCTAAAGTCTGTAGCAAGTACCCCTTCATTCTGATGCAGAATCTTGAGAAGTTGTTCCTCCAGGGGAAAGTTTTCTCTAATAGTATATGTGTGCTTATTCTGGTTCTTATCTTTCTTGTGCTCAAGTTCAGTAATCTTGGTGGTGGTATAGGCTCCTCTTCTAGTAGATCCAAAGCCTTATTCTCCTCTCTTAGTCTTGATGAGTTTGATGGCTTTAGTGATCTTGGGTTTCTTGATTTTGTAGATCAGTATCTGGCCAATCCTGTCATGCTTCTTGACTTTGAATGGGGTGGTGGGGTTGTGATTTCTGACTATGAGAAAGATCTCACCAGTGTAATCAGGGTCAATTACTTCTCCTTTAACTGAGATTTCACTTTTGGCCAGACTGCTCCTGGTCTTGATAATTCTGGTATGGTTTTCTGGCAGCTTGACTCCAATTCCTGTGCCAAGTAGGGTGGTGGTCTGTGGTTCGAGGGTAGTGTCTTGAATACTGGCAAGGTCCATTCCTATGGCTCCTTCAGTCTTGTTTTCTGGGATCTTGGCTTCAGGGTGAAACTTCTTGACCTTGAGGGTATGTCTGATTCTTGTTCCTCCTCATTGTCACTATCAGCCTGAAGCTCTGAGGGCTGGTCATCTTCTTTGGCTTTCCTTTTTGCTTTGGCAGCTTCTTGCTCATGTTTTTGTTGGCAGATTTTCCTGACTTTACTGATACAGGACCAGCAGTCATTCAGGTGTTCAGAGCAGTACATCCTAGTACCATGGGGGCATCTTCCTTGAGGGGCATAGCCATCAATGATCTTGTTGTACTACTGCTTATCTGTGAGCTTGGGTGTCTTGTTCTTGTTCTTGTTCACCGAGTGCATGAAGACCTCTTCATCTCCTTCCTTCATGTCTGATAGAACTCCTTTGTGGATATTGATAGAGACTTGTACCTTTCTTTCTCTGTAGTTGATCTGTATCTTCTGGGCATTGAGGTCAATGATGGCCTTGGCCTTGTGAAGTCATTGATTGCCAATGAGGATGTCATAGTTGGTGGTACTTGTAACAATCACATCTACTGGGATGGTGGCTCCTCCTATCTTGATGGGGACTTCTCAGATTTTGCCAAGGAGGGTAGCTTATGTATCATCTGCTGTGACATAGACCATCTTGGTGGACTCTTCAATATCCCAACCTAGGCAGTCAATTGCCTTCTTGCTTATAAGGCATCCTCCAGCATCAGTATCAATGATGGCATCAAAGATACAGTCTTCAATCTGATATGAGATATAGGCTGATATCTTGTGCTGGTCTTCAGATTCTTCATCTGAGTTTTCAGATTCTTCCTGTGCATTATGAGCTTCTACAAATCTTGTACTCTTGATTCTTGGCAGTAGTTGCAAGTCCTACTCTCAACTGCTGTCTGAAGGCAGGGACTTCAGCTAGTTGTCCAAAAGTGGTATTGACCTTCTGTTCTTGTAGATATTATACTGGTGGATCTTGGTCTTGCACAGCTTCTGTTCCTTCTTGCTTTTGCTTTCTCCTGAGACTGGAGTAGTGCCTTCAATGATTTGGTGGGCAGCTTCATCTAACTCCATGTCTTGATCAATCTCCTCAGGTTGAGTCTTGCTTTGAATAGTGACAGCTGGAGTCTTTTTTGGTCTTCCAACTGGCTTGCTGTTGCTCTTCTTATCATAGGGCTTGGACCAGGTTCTGGTACCTTCAGTAGCAGGGTAGAATTCGAGCTCCTCATAGTATTCTTCATCATCAGTGTCACTAATCTCCTCAATTACTACTGCATTAGTTTGTTCTCTAGTTCTGCTAGCATTACTTGGTTGGGCCTTGTGTCTCATTTCAGTCATACAATTCTTTACATAGTGGCCTTCTTCTCCACAGTATGTGATATTGCATTCTTCTATAGCAGCTGCAAATCTCTGCACTGGTCTCCTGTTGGCACTTCGGACTTTTCTAACAACATTACTAAGATATGCAGTTATCTCAGTGAACTGCTTGGCGAGTTCTTCCACTGGGTCAGCTTTGGCTACCTTGGGGGTAGGTGGGGTTGGTTGTCTATTTACAACTGTAGCAGGTATAATACTGGTTTGCTTTGATGGCTCCATCTTGATGCTAGTTATTTTCTCCATTGAGTGTTCGGCAGAGTGTCTGGCAGTCCAATATCTCTTTGCAAAGACCACTTTCTGATCAAGGGTCAGTGCAGCTAGGATAGACTGGATTGCTAGGGCAATTTCAGAGTGAACTCCTTTGAGGAAGGTTGAATCCACTATTTGTTCCTTGAGGCAGTCATCATAGCCAGCCAAGACAATTTGGTGGCAGATTTGGATATAGAATGTGTTGAGATCTTCACTAAGTCCCTGGCAGATAGTATTGAGTTGATTCTTGAGAGCTTGTTTGATTTCTTCAGTATAGTATGTTGTTCTGAGGAAGGCCTTCATGTTGACAAGTTTGGCTACACCATTATCAGCAATAGTGGCTGCATTGAACTTGTCTCTGACAGGTCCTCTGAGGCTGACTGGTAGAAGGGCCAATTGTGCATCCACACCAAGAGCTCATACAGCAGCAAATTGTTCAAAGTCTTCAATGAAGGTCAGGATTGACTCTTTAGTAGTATATCTATAGAATATGGAGGGACACATTTCTATCTTATCTTGAATTCTTGCAGGGGTGACTCTTGTAGTCAGGGTAGTTGTTGTGGGGGTTGTTCATTTTTCAGCTTAAAAGTGAGGGATTTGTCTTGAATTACCAGCCAATGGGCACCAAGTTGTTATGTAGTAGTCACTGAGTCCTTCAAATATGCCAGATTCTCTTCAAGGTATATCTCTTAGACTAACTCAAGTTTGTTATAAGCAAGTTCTTATTGGAGTGTCTTCCCAAGGTCTTATAGTCCTCAAACTTCTTATCTTTAACTGTCTTGTTATCTCTTAGATTGCTTGCAAGGAAGTGTGTGTAAGTGAAACCAGAACTGACTTTATTTCAGAGGAAATAAGAGGGGTATTTATACAAAATATAATTCAATGGTTGCTAAGATATAAAGCTAAATATAAATTCCAATAACTAAAATAAAATGCCAGGACAGGAAAAACTGCTAAGTTCCAGGGTCAGTACTGATGGTTGTACAGGTTCAAGATGCTGGTATGATTTGGTGTTATATCAGAATGCCAGTGCTGGCATTATTCAGCATTACATCAGAATGCTAGTACTGGCATTATTCAGTATTACATCAGAATACCAGTGCTGGCATTATTCAGTATAACTAAGAGACTTAGAGTAGAATATTCAGGACCATGGGGGCTTCATTATCAGAGGTCAGGATGTCTTTGAAGGAGATGAGGTCCACAAATATCTCATCTGTCTCATTATTGTCATCACATAGGTTGTATATTTCATGTGATTTGATGTCACACAGGATGACATCATCACCAATGACATCATCATGTTTGGCAGTGGGAAAATTGGGGACTCTCCAATCTATGAGGTTCTCTTTCACAAAGTAGGAAACAAATGTGGGGTCTTGGGGAGGTCTAACCTGGATACTTGGGCCCTGGAATATAGAGATCAATCTTTGCAGGAATTGGTCTAGGTTGTCCTGTAGAATGGGGTGCCAGAAGTCTTCTACTTCATCACTATTGAGGGTGATAGTGGACTGGGCTTCTGTGGCCACCCTAGCTTCTAGTGCATTGATATGATAGGATGACAGATCTCTGAAGTCTGAGACTCTAACATACTTCAAGTTGGGGATTGACCATGGTACATGCCTGAAGATCTGATGAATCTTCTTAGCTATTCTTGCCTCATGTATATCCATAGGAGTGGCATCTTGTAGCTCTTGGGGGCTGGCCTATAGGAACTCCCAGCAGAGGAGGTTTCCTATTTTGTACTCCTGCCACATTTGAAGGCATTCGATAGCAATAGCGATCCTTGTTTCTATTTCACAGCAGTAAAGAATAAAGTAATAAGGATCTGCAGTACCCAGGTCAATACTAGGAGTCCTTCTTGAGCAGGTCCTCATGGCTCTTCTTATATCTTGGAACATCCTTTCTTCAACTGAGATACCTTGGTGGTTCCTTGACCTTGAGGTTTGACAAGTGGCAGACATTTCATTTGTAGTAAGTCTTTGAGCTATTTTGAGATTGGTGGGTCTTATTGGTTGCTGCTACTGTGGTTCCTTGATCCTTCTTTTATATTCCTCAAGATATCTGAACTGTGGTCACAATGACTCACAGTTGGTCATCAATGTTTATCTCATATGCTGTATGATCTTCTTGTGTTCTGATCTGGTGGCTTGCAAGGAAAGACTATCTCCTGTACTGATGTCATCATTCTGGGGTTACCATTACAATATATTATCCCTTCTGAATACTGTTAAAAGCATCTTTATAATTATCATAAATAAAAATGTAAACTCAGCTGCACCCTTAGCAAATTAAGATAAAAGAAATACCAACTCTCTAGAAAAATAGCAAAACTGAAAGATGGCCTATTCTCTCTATATCACTAGGGAGAAATGAGGCATAGATATTTAAGAAGATTTCTTATAGAAAATTCTCCAGTAGTGAATAACATCAGAATCACTTCTAGTATATAGCATTGAAATGAT
>RBNI01004303.1:0-14281 GCA_003990745.1 Jimgerdemannia flammicorona | reverse complement strand
ACTGACTTTATTTCAGAGGAAATAAGAGGGGTATTTATACAAAATATAATTCAATGGTTGCTAAGATATAAAGCTAAATATAAATTCCAATAACTAAAACTACTAAGTTCCAAGGCTGGCATTATTTGGTATCACAACAAAATGCCAGTGCTGGCATTATCCAGTGTTACATGAGAATACCAGTGCTGGAACAATTTCGCGTCACCTCAGAATACTGGTGCTGGCATTATCCAGTGTTACATGAGAATACCGGTGCTGACATTATCCAGTGTAACAAAGAACTTAGAGCAGAAAGTTCAGGACCATGGGGGCTTCTTCATCATCATCATCATCATCACTGAAGGAGATGAGATCCACGAATTCGTCATGCAGGTCGCGCGTTTCACGTACTTCACGTGCTTCGGGTATGTCGCGCATCTCGCATATTTCGAAGTCACGTGGGATGACATCATCAATGATGTTATCACGTTTGGCAGTGGCGGGAAAATCTGGGGCTCTCCAGTCTATGAGGTTCTCTTCCACAAAATAGGGGACAAATGTGGGGTCTTGGGGGGATCTAACTCGGATGCTTGGGCCTTGGAATACTGAGATCAATCCCTGCAGGAATTGGTCTGGGTTATCCTGGAGAATGGGGTGCCAGAAGTCTTCTACTTCTTCGCTGTTGAGGGTGATAGTAGACTGGGCTTCTGTAGCCACCCTGGCTTCTAGTGCATTGATATGGTGGGATGACAGGTCTCTGAAATCTGAGACTCTAACATACTCCAAGTTGGGGATTGACCATGGTGCATGCCTGAAGATCTGATAGATCTTCTTAGCTGTCCTCGTTTCATATATATCCATGGGGGTGGCATCTCGTAGCTCTTGGGTGCTGGCCTGTGGGAACTCCTGGCAGAGGAGGTTTCCTATTTCATACTTCTGCCACATTTGGAGGCATTCGGTAGCAATGGTGATCCTTGTTTCCATTTCATGGCAGTAGAGGATAAAGTGGTAGGGGTCTGCAGTACCCAGGTGGATACTAGGAGTCCTTCTTGAGTGGGTCCTCATGGCTGTCTTGGAACATCCTTTCTTCAACCGAGGTGCCTTGGTGGTTCCTTGACCTTAAGGTTTAGCGGGCAGCAGGCATTTCGTTTGTGGTAAGTCTTTAAGCTATTTTGGGATTGGTAGTTCTTGTTGGTTGCTGCTACTGCGGTTCCTTGATCCTTCTTTTATATTCTTCAGGATGCTTGTACTGTGGTCACAATGACTCACAGTTGGTCATTATTGCTCATCTCATATGCTGTATAATCTTCTCGTGCTCCGATCTAGTGGCTTTGCAAGGAAAGGCTGTCTCCTGTGCTGATGTCATCATTCTAGGGTCACTGTTACAATATATATAATTTAGCTTACAAAGGTCATGGTGCTACTCTTATTTATTTATTTTACCTGAAGTGTCTAGCAGAGATTATTATGCTCCTTCCTATAGGCCTTCAAGACATCTTTGTGAATAGTATTGGCACTTAGCAAATATAAATCATACTTGAGGAGATCAAAGATACTATGTAATTGATCACTTTTGATAGTTGTGAATGGCTGGTCTGTATACACAATCTAGCAAATGAGCTGATTTCGAAATTCTGCTGAAGAGTATGGCTAAATATTTTGATTAAATAGGGTTTTTAATATAGAAATGGTCAGGCAATCAGATAAACATACTCACTACAGCTTAGATATCAATTTTATTTATCTTTGTATTCTTTTTGATTTTGTCAGAGTACTTGTCTTTTATGTATTGATATATATTCAAAGTCAAACTACTAAGCATTTTGAACTTCTGACTGTGTAGTTTATGGGAGTGAATGAAACAGTATCATATGTATATCAAACAAAGTATCAGCAAAAAACCTTTCACCAGTAACATTCAGGTGATACAAGACTCAGACAATACTTTTTATAATATTTTTGGTAATAGATGACTATCAACATAGATGGTAATGATCAAACTGGTGAGCATGCTGGCCAGGGGGGCAGTGGTGCCTTAGGCTGGCAGCAGGTGGAGAGGAGGGAAGATGGTTTGGAGATACCAGAGGCCTCAATGGCTAGCCAAGGCTCTGGTAGTGGAGGGAGGGGTGGCCTGAGACAGCAAGGAGGGAAGAGGTCGACCTTTGCTGACAAGGTCAAAATGGGAAGAATGGCCTCTAGTCTGGATGATTGACTGGGCCTGGGGAAGACATCAACAGCTGATGCTGGGGAACAGGAAAGAGTACCCAGGGGAGTGTCTGGTGATAGGAGAGGGGGGAGAGTAGGGGCTGGAGATGTGGCTGTTGATGGGGCTGTGACTGGGGATCTGGAAAAAAATCCAGATGTGACAGCAGTTGCTGGTTCAGGACAGAGGGTGGGCACGAGGCCCAGAGACCTGGCAGATGGGGTGGCGGATATGGTATTGGTACCATTACTCAAGAAATCAAGGTCTGAATTCGCCATTACAATGTGTTTCAGAGGCTTGGTGATGACTGTAAGGATGATCTTGGAGCTGGTAGCACAGGAGGCAAAAGAGGTAGTGTTGGTGAAGTTTTTGAAGGGGAAGAAAGAGGTTGAGGTGGGGTTCAAGAAAGAAGAAGCATTGCTGGCTGCCATGGAGAAGGGAGTGATGGTGGGAGGGGTTATGGTCTCTATGGCCAGGTATATACATATGCTGGGACCCCTGAGTGGTGTAGTTGATAGTGTTGGATCTTCCTATAGTGTTGAGAAAGAGGGCTAGGGAGTTGATTGTGGAGGCAGTCAAGGAGTATGGGGAGATTGTGGATGTCAGGTTCAAGGTCTAAGAGGGTACAGAACTCTGGACTGGTGACGTTGATGTCTGGGTGAGGCTGGCTGGAAAGGAGAATATGGGGAAGATGAGAGACTGGCTGGTAACTCTGAAGTGGGGACTGGTGGAGTGTAAGGTCATGAGGGTGAAGGGAACTCTGGAAGAGGAGGAGGACTTGCTTGAGTGCTGGAGGATATGGAAGGAGCAGTTGAGAGGAGGAGATTGGCCTGGAAGGAGTACGAGGCCAGAATGGTAGTAGAAGTAGTCAATGGGAAGAGGGTCAGGATGGATCAAGTGACCTGGGAGAAGATGCAGGGGAGGAAAATCCAGAAGGAGCTGCTGGTGAAGTTGGGCAGTAATGGGGCAGACAGCAGCTCAGGGGATGGGAAAGCAGGATTGCAGGAGAGTGTCTGGGTGGGGGGAAGTAAGATGGCCCAAGGTGGGGCACAGGATGGATTGAGTAAGGAGAGGGAAGGCAGTGTGGAGACAGATACAGAAATGAGCGAAGAGATATACTCTCAGTATAGTGTCCTAGATGGGGCTGGGGGGGAGGAGGAGCTACTAGATATACTGGATGAGGAGTGGGATGAATCAGTGAGGAGGAGCACTTTGGTAGATCCAGAGGTTGGGGGGTGGCCAGATTGTCCAGAGCATAGCAGAGGTGGTGGATGAGGAGAAGTAGCTGTAGAAGACTCTGACAGAGGTGGCAGCAGAGGAGCTGGGGGGAGAGGACTTCCGGGTTATGGAAGAGAGGCATTGAGAGGAAATCCTTAGGGGTGAGGAGGTACCAAAGAAGGTGAGGAATGAGATCCTGGTGGTCCTCTTGGAATCAGTTGAATACTAAGTAGATGATCAGAGGAAGGAGGAACTTAGAGGGATTGCAAATAACCAGACAGTATACTTGTGGAACTCAAGGAAGAGATTGGAGAAGTGGAGAGTAGTCTACACTGACTACTGGTCAGAGATGGAGGTGGTGGATGGGGTGGAATATCAGGAAATCTTAGAGGCATTAGATGCTCAGGCTGTCATAGAGAGTGACTTGGAAGCAGAGCAGTGCTTGGATCTGGCTAGGGATGAGATGAGCATGGAATACTAGACTGGGATCTCCAATTCAAATATTTTTCAATATGAACAGTATAATCAGAATATTCTCTTTAAATGTGAATAGGTTGTGGAGGGTAGTTAGGAGGAAGTACATATTTGGGTGACTGAAGGGGCTAGATGCAGATCTCTTCTTGCTGCAAGACATTCATTATGAGGTGGATGTGGACTTATAGGATTAAACTAAGGAATAGGGGGGGGCTGTGGTGTGGATGGGAAGGGTGGGTATCCTCATTTGTAAAGGGATGGGGGATATTGGGGACATTGGATATTGTGGGTCTCAGTTAGTGTGGGGTGTGTGAAAGAGGTCTGGATGGAACCCATTGACAGTTGGGTCATGTTACTGCCTGGCTGAGAGAGGGGAACAGGTGGATTGGGTTTGCAGTTTGAAAGAGGCTGGTGTCTTGGGTGAGGTTGGGTTGGACTGCCTGGGGAGTGACTTCAACATAGTATAGGATAAGGGGATGGATAAGACAGATGGTGGAAGAGGAATGCAGTGCAAGAGTGGGGGGTTGGATGACTGGTTGGAGGTAGAGAGGCTGAGTTCTTTGGTGGATTCAGAGAGATAGTTTTGGAATGATTGATGAACTTATACTCACTGGGTGGTAGGGCTGGGCTCAAGAATTGACTGGATATTGATGGGGGATTACTGGGGAGCAGATGTCTGAACAACGCTGGAGGTGGTTTGGTGTCCATGGTCAGACCATTGGGGTTTTCTAGGAGGGGGGAGGTTTGGGGGAGGTGGGGATGGGTCTGGACATTGGCATCTAAATTCTTCTTTGTTGGAGAATGGGGTTTTGTAGGCAGACTGGGAAAAGGAGATTATTGGGAACATTGGGGGGTGGCGGGACTGGGGTCTGGGGATTGGGGACCACTGGAGAAGGCTGAAGGCAAGTGCTCAGGGGTACTGGTGGGAAGCAGAGAAAGGAAGGTGTACTCAATGATGGTGGAGAGTGCTATGGACCTCACAACGATTGGTAGCACTCATGGGGAGATGGGCAGAGGTGCTAGAAGATTGGAAGGTGACTGACTGACATATTGTGAGGATCTAGGAGGAGGTCAAGGAGCTTAAGGAAGTGCTACAAAGGGAGGAGGAGGTTAGACTGAAGGAGATAGTGGCATGGTTGCAGTGGCAGGGGCTTGAGGAGGGAGAGAGACCTACTAGGTTTTTATCACAGATATTACAAGCACAATGAATAAAGCAGCAGTGGGATGGAGTCCTAGATATAGATGGAGAGATGGTAGTGGGGACTCTGGCAATTCTGAGATTACTGAAGGCCCAGTGGGAGGATCTGTGGAGCAAGGAGGAAGGGGGGGAGGATGCTTTGAACATTGAGAGGTAGCTGGGAGATTGGTATCCAGACTCTGCAGTGGGCCTGGGGACCTTGGGGGACCCAGTAAGAGGAGAGGAAATTTGCAAGGTTTTGGCTACAATAAGTAAGGGGACGGCTCTGGGGGAGGATGGACTTTTCTGGGATTTTTGAAAGAAGGTGACTGGGGTGGGTGAGGTATTGGAAGAAATGATGGAGATGCGTAGAGAGGTTCTTCAGTCTGGAACTTGGATTGGGGGCCAGTGCCTAGGGCTAGTCTCCTTGCTCTACAAGGATAAGGGGAGACAGAAAGATTGGAAGAACTGGTGGCCAATCATGTTACTCAACATAGACTGCAAACTGGTGATAAAGATATTGGTGATGAGGTTGCAGGGAATTGCTCAGCAGGTGCTTGGAGTGGAGCAATGAGGATTTGTCAGTGGCTGGTTGATCCATGATAAGATGACATGAGTATATAGTGTGATTGAAGGGGCCTGGGTGGCAGGGGTGGATGGCTGATTGGTCTTTTTGGATCAAGAGAAGGCATATGATAGGGTGAGGAGGATCTGGTTAGAGGGAGTGTTGAAATAGATTGGTGTTCCCCCAGAGTTCTACAGGTTATTGATCAGTCTCTTGGAAAATAGTCAGACTATGTTAGTAGTCAATAGCCACAGGGGGGGTAGCCTTCCCTCTTGGTCATGGGGTGCCACAAGGTGACCCTTTATTGCCCATCTTATATGCCCTCTCCCTGGAGCCCCTACTGGATAGGATCAGATATTGAATTGAGAATTTGAACATTCTAGGGATCAATTAGAAGGTGGGGGCCTTTGTGGATGACATGGTGGTTAGACTGGGCTCATTGGCAGATGTGAGGGAATTACAGAGGTCTGTTGAGTGGTATGAGAGGGGATCTGGTGCTAAGCTCAATTGGCACAAATGTGAGACTCTGGTACTAGGTGGTGGAATCATTGATGGTGATGTGATTGGGACAGTGGTGCCTGTAGGAGAGTCAGTACATTACTTGGAGATCTACTTCTCAGTGTTTGGGTCCCTTCTCCCCCATGTATGGTGGGACCAATGACTTCTGGAGTGGGGAAATATACTTCTGCAATAGGATGGTCAGCATATGTCCTTGGCAGGAAGAGTGATGGTACTGAATGTGTATTGATTGCCAAAGCTATGGTATGTAGAATATCATACTTTCCAGCCTAGGTGGTCAGGGAGTTATTAAAGATGGTGAGATCATAGATCTGAGGAGGGTGGCGAAGTCAGATAGGTTGAGGTTCTTACTCTTCCAGTGGAAGGAGGTGGGCTGGGCTTAGTGGACTTTCCCAAATGGCTTCATTGCTTACAAGCCTGGTGGCTGAGGAGAGTGAGTAAGCTGTGGGGCCAGGAGTGGGTGCCACTCATGCAGAGGGTGTGGGAGGCCTGGTATTCCCCTCATGGTACTTCTGGTGACCTGCTTGCAATGATGGCCATAGATGAGAGCAAGAGGATGCAGTATAAGAGCTTTTGGTGAGGAGTGGTAGATGGTGCTAAGAGAATTGGACTTCGGTGGCAAGGGAATGAAGGTGAGGAGGATTGGGGACCGAGGATGTGGCAATAGGACAGACTGCTACTTGGTGGTACTTTGGTGGAGGACTTCTGACTTGGCAATGGTATGAAATGTTTGAGGGGTCTGGGTAGAGATCTTTGGCCTAAAGCTTGGTGGAGGATTGGGATTAGTGAGGAGTAGGACTGGAATGGTCTTTGGATTTGGAGCAAGCGAGTGATGTAGTGGCTGCCCCCCAAGTTTTGGGTAGTATGGTGGTGAGTTCTCTAGTGGAATATGATGTTGAACTATCAGTCTGGGCACTTGGTAGCCAGTGGCATATTTGAGTATGAGGAATATTTCAGTGTTGGACAGGAAGGGGGAGTGATACAAACATCTGAACATTGGCTTGGTGAGTGTGATGTTTTGGGGGTGTTTTGGGGGCATATCATAGACTGGTTAGGGCTGCAAGTCCTGGAGAGAAGGGAAGGGAGGAGATGGGGGGAGCTCTGCTGAAGGCTGGTTGGTGGGGTGGGAGATGAATGGCTGACCCTAGGTTGGGCTCTAGCTATATGAGTTGGGATGGCAGAGCATTGGATTTATGTATTTGAGAAGGACCAGCAGGTTGGGGTTGGAGATAGGGTGATATATTGGGAATGGTTATTACTAGACATTTTGAATAGCTGGTGGTGAGGGTAGGGGCCAGGTGGGGGGAGTTACAGGGATTTGGTTCAGCATATCTCCCAGAAGAGTGGCAGAAGAATTCAGATAGTAAGTGATGGGGTTGTCCTCTAGCAGAGGAGTATAAAAGAGAGAAGAGTGGATCCATGGGGTATTGGTTGAGGGGATGGAGTGATATTGTATTATTCTATTATAGATAGTGGTAATAAAGAGAAGTCCAAGTGACTATAAAAAAAAAAAAAAAAAAAAAAAAAAAAAAAAAAAAAAATTAAACAAAGTATTAGTTATATTAAAAAAAATTTTTATCTACAATAGTTACAAACAACATCATCTTCCATCTTAGCACAATATTACCATATTTTAGAGTGAGGATTATGTAGAAGGTGTGGAACTATTGGAGATATTTGACTTAAAGCATCATTGATACTGTAAACTATTGAAGACTGATCTGTTGACATGTGTTTGTATATATATACATATGTGTTTGCATATATGTTTACATGTGTATATATTGTATATGTAAATATATTTAGCAGATAAATCATGTAGAGAATTTGGATTGGAGGATTCAGATTGGAGGATTCAGTTGAAGGATTCAGATGAGGATTCAGATTGAGTGATTTGGATTAAGTGATTCAGATTGAGTAATTCAGATTGAGTAATTTGGATTGAGTGATTTGGATTGAGTGGTTTGGATGGGGTAGTTTGGATGGGGTGATTTGGATGGGTGATTCAGATAGGGTAATTTAGATAGATGATTTGGATAGAGTGATTCAGATAGAGTGATTCAGATTAATCTGAGATGATTCAGATGGCTTTGGATTTGAGATTTGGATCAAACTATTATGTGACAAATTAAATCTGGATTTGATTCAAATTGACTCATTTAGAGTACTAGCTCTATATGGTCAATCTCTGCCAATGTACTGAGAAATTTTGGTTAAGTATATCTAGTCTTGTATTACCTAAGAACTCAACAAGGATGTTAGTTCTTAAGGAGAGAGAGATGTAATAATTTCACAGTTATATTTAGTCTTAGTATATTTTTGCATCTTTTAGTTAGTCTTTTCTTATTATTTCTTGAACATTCTACTATGTTCCACTATCTTTTACTTACTTAGAAACTCTCTCTTAGTATCCAGACACTACTAGAATATTCTTGTCTTTCCTTGGCATCAAGTATCTTATCTTAGCTAGTCATGAAACCTTTTGGAATATTGTAGAATAGTATTAGTTAGCTTTGCTGAGAATCTATTTCTTAGTATTTCTCTTTCTTTCCAAGATTCTTCCAGATCTTTCTTTCAGATCATATATAAATATTCTTGTTCTCTGCCTAAATAAAACTCAGAATATTTTCTCTTAGAAATTCTTCAAGAATACTTAAACCTTTAAGTATCTCTTTGAGCTACTTTAGGCCAACTAGAACTTCCAGATTTAGCTGCTTCCTCTTAAAGAAACTAGAACCATTATATCTAATGTCCAGGCCCCTTCCTACTATCTACAATCCATCAGACCTCAATGATCTGATTGCAGATACCAAACTATCTCCAAAGATCTCCAAATATTCTCTCTCCAGTACTCTATAGTCAGAATCTAGTCAATCCTAGAACTCAATCCTACCACCTAGTAGATATAAACCCTACAATCTCCCCACCCAAGTCACTCTACATCTATCAGAGAACCCAGTCTTTTGACCTCTTCCCAGCCTTCTATTCCTCTACTCCTATCAGCCATCTCTCTTTCTCCATCAGTCTTATCCAACTACCCATTATATATTATATTAAAGTCTTCACCCAAATAGTCAATCTCAGTCTCTACTATAGTATCTATATCTTGTAGACCTCTTATCTACTCCACCTACTTCCCTCTTTCTACTGGACAATAATAAGACTCAACAGTTAAGAGGCTCTAGTCTAGTCTCCTCTATACTTCCCACACCACTTTGCTCTCTCAGTATCTAATATTCCCAATATTCTACTTGCTCTTTCAAACAAGTATATCTACCTAACTCTACAAAACTGCCACCTCTCTCTATTTCCTTGTCCAGTCTAGCATATCCAAGTTCTCATCACATCTAATATCCTATAGTAAAAACAGATTAGTATCCAGCCCCTTCAACTAGCAGAAAATATTTTGCCACCTCACTACTCTCTATAATCTATTGACATTCAAAGAGAAGATTCTAATTATACTATTTATATTGAATAATATTTTTGGAGACCAGTCATCTGCTCTATAATTCTATACTCACCATATCACTAGTAATATCTAGATTTCTCTCTGCCTTAAGCTCATCTGCTTCTCCCTACTGAGTATCCAGTACTTCTAAGATTTCTTTACAGTTCTCACTATCTACAACTTCTATGTTAAACTAGTACTTCTCACACACTACCTGTCACTTCTCCAACTCTTTCCTAGATTCTCACAGATAAGCTATATAGTCATTCATAATTATCAGAAGTACTACCTCTCTGTTGTTATCTACCTCATATTCCTCTACCTCCAATAAGCCCACCAATAGCTCATTTTGAAGCTTCTACATTATCTCTTCTTTTTATAGAATCTCACCTCAATGTCTTTCACTAATTATTTAAAAATCCACCTTACTCAACTCATCTACTACAAAATTCATCAATACCTTCTACAACTATCTCTCCTCTCTTATGGTCTTATTAATACCTAGGACTATCTCCTGCTCTCCAATCCCCTGGTCTCTCTCAGCATTTATTCTTACTAACTCATCTCAGTTCTCCTCTATTATATCTTATAACTTATCAGTTCTCTCTCCTCCTATGGACACTCCATACTGTACTTGGGCCTCCTTTACTATCACCTCATTCTCTGCCACTATATTCTGCCTGGAGCCTCCACTCTCTTCCAGAGTTACTATGGGAGCCTCTTTCTTCTCTCCTGCCCAAGTACTTACTATTGATCTATCTTCTTTAGTGGTATTCTCTCTCTTTACCCTTTCTCCCAGATTTGCCAATAAGGCTTTCTGATATTATCTCTCTTATACCCTCTCTCAGACAGCTTGATCCAGTTGCACTCTTCTGCTATTCACAATCTCTATCACTATTTTAGCCTCAAACTTCTTTCAGGCCAGCTGCCTCTTCTCTACTACTCTAGCCAGATCTTCTAATACCTCTTGCAAGTCCTCTTCCTCCTCTGGTATCCCTTTATCCTTGAGATATTATATTCCACTAATATCTACTTAAGTACTGCCAGCCAATTCTTTCTCTTCTCAGTATTCTCCTTGTCTATCAGCCTTACTCTGATATCTACATTTCTAGTCCTGAACTCTATATCTTCTCAGATCCAGAATCCAATATCCACTATATTACTATACTCTTTGATAATATCTATAATCAGCCTCTTAGACATCTTCTTCTTTATTGTAGATATATTTGCTACTATCAGTTGTATCATCTGAGGGTTTCAGTATGTACTAAGCTATAGAGATTACAACTCCTCCCACTACTACTCCTTTTTCCAATATTTTTAATATCAAATTCTCTTTCTTGAAGCCCACCTCTACTCCTTTCAGTCTCTTTAGGAACTTTACTGAAGCTATTCCTTTCATCTCCTGGACCAGAAGCCTCAGAACCATTTTTGTCATAACTGTCAATCTCTAGAAGTATAGTGTGACTGAGTAATAGTACTACCACCAGATCTATTATACTATCAGTCAGATCTCCAGATCTTATACTCTTCCCTGTCTAGCCCTACTATCAGCTATCATATCTGAATTTTTTTCTAGATTAGTAGTTTCCTCTCCATTAGCAGTTCTGCTTTCCTCAGTCTCTATTTCTCTAGTCCTACTATTACTGTCACTATAGACCTCTCTATCAGGCTCTATAGCTCTCTCCTTCTTCTTGCTCTTTTGTAGCTAACTCTCCAATCCAGTTACCAGATACTTTGTCTTGATTTTATTAGCAAAGCTCATTCTCCCAGACCCCTGTCTGCTAGTCCTATCTCTTCTATCTCTTTGTCTACCAGAGAGAGTACCCAATAGACTTCCCTTCAAGCTATACATAACTCCTCTCCATATGCTATTAGTTAAATATATTAGAGCCACTCTACTTTATATACTTCTCAAATTGCTCACTAGTCATTATGTTATTATTATCTTTTCTCTAAAAAAGATATTAACAGTATTATTAGAAATTTGTATAATCCAAATTGTATCAGAAAAAGGTTGCCACAAGTGCTTCTAATAAATTGAATCAAATTGAATTTGACTCAAATTTGATCCAATTCAATCAAATCAAAGGTTCAATTTAATTTAATTCAAATTGAATTAAAGGTCTAATTTAATTTGAGAATTGATTCAAACTCTATTTTTCAAAATATAATAATTTGATGAAAATATGTTCAGATTTAATAATCTTTAGCTTTTTAGATTCCTCTATATAAGAGAAATCTAATAAGCTAAAGATTATTAAATCTAAACATATTTTTATTAAGTTATTATATTTCAAAAAATAGAGTTTATATCAGACCCTCAATTTAATTCAAATTTATTCTATTTAAATTTGATTCAAATTAAAAAAATCTCAATTTTATTTGATTTAAATGACTCTCAATTTGATTTGATTTAAATTAATTTGATTCATTTAGGAGTACTAGTTGTCACTCTTATAAATATTCTCTTTCTTTACTCAAATAAAGCTTAGAATTTTTTTTTTTTTTTTTCAAGATTATTTAAACCTATAAGTATCTCTTTGAGCTACTTTAGACTTACTAGAATTTTCTAGATTTAGTTGCTTTCTCTTAAAGAAACTAGAATTATTATAATATCAATAGTTTTATAGACTCTCAGTTGGAATTTTTAAATAAATTAAATTAAATTAGAGTTGATTTATATTAAATTTAATTTAATTTAAATCAAACTAAGGTCTAATTAGATTTAATTTAAATTGAATTAAGGTTTAATTTGATTTAAAATTAATAATAAAACTTTGAAATATAATAACTTAACTAAAATATATCTAAATTTGATAATTTTTATTATGTTAAATTCTCTTAGATAAGACAAATCTAATAAGCTATAATTTGTTAAATTTGGATAAATTATTAAATTTTGAAAATTAAGATTTAGACTAAAATATAATTTAAATTAAATCAAATTAAACCTCAATTCAAATTAATTTAAATAAAATTAATTAGGGTCAAATTTAATTTAATTCAATTTATTCTAAATACTAGTCTCAGTCTTAGTCTCAGTCTCAGTCTTAGTAATAGTAGTTATAGAAAAAAAAATAAAAAATACTTTATATTCTTACTATAGCTAATACTTCTAAATGAATTTGAATTAAATTAAATTCAAATCAAATTGAGACCTAATTCAATTCAATCAAATTAAAATATTTATCACAAATTCAAAATGTAATAACTCAATGAAAATATGTCCAAATTTAATATTCTTTATTATACTAGATTCTCCATCATAAAATATATTGAATAAACTAAAATTTATTAAATTTAGATATATTTTAGTTAAGTTATTAAATTTTGAAAAATTAGATTCAAATTAAACTTCAAATTAAATCAAATTGACCCTTAATTTGATTTGAATATTTTGAATTGAATCAAATTAGAGATTTCTGAACACTAACTATAGCTATCTTTAGTTTATTTTATTTTAAATAACTTTCAGTAAAATTTTAATACTCTAAATGAGCTAATATAAAATATATATAGATATAAATTTTTTTCAGATATTTATATTTTAATTAGAAGTTTATTCTACTTATTCTTATTGCTATCTTCATTTTATTCTTCTTTTTCTTTCACTCTATTCTACTCTTTAATATCTTTAGTTAATACTATATCTTCTGTTTAAAGCTTTTTGTTATATTCTTTTTTTGTCTTTGCAATATTAACAATATCTATTCCTCTTTGATAATAGTGATATACTGATAGACTGAAACTTGGTGAAGAGAAATTTGGTAAAGGGGAACTTGTCAAAGTGGAACTTGACAAAAGGGAACTTGACAAAGGGGAACTCAGCAAAATCTCAGTGAACTTGGTGAAGGAGGCTCAGCGAAGGAGAGCTTGGCAAGATCTCAATAAACTTGGTGAAGGGGACTCGGTGATATCTCACTCGGTGAAGGAGAACTCGGCGATATCTCAGTGAACTCAGCGAAGGGGAACTCATTATGGCGAAGGAGATTTCTTATGGTGAAGGAGATTATGAACTCGGCTAAGGAGAACTTGGTGAACTCAGCAAAGGGAACTTGACAAAAGTGAACTCAGTGAACTCGGTGATCTCGGCAAAGGAGTCAGCAAAGGAGATCTTTGTGAATACAGTGAATAATCTTGACAAATTGGATATTGATGAAGGGGATGAAGGTGATATTGGCATCGGTTGAAGTTCATTATGTGACTGCGACAGACCATTAAGGTTTAGTATCACGTGATGTCGGGACGCACTGTATAAATTATCTCGAACTGCACTTGTAACCAAAAGTTAAAACGAGATCATGACGGCTCAAGTGCAGGATAGCCCCTCCAACGTCGACCACCAGGTATGATACCACAATCGTCTTGTATTCATCGCCATCACCTAACTGACTTCATACCCACTTCTTCTCCCCGCACATCTAGATCACTCTCAGCTTCACCGCGGCTCTTACCTACGCCACTGAGATTGACGCAAGGCGCTCGCGCGCCCACGATGCAGACGGCATTGACGGGTCCTATAACCCAACCATCGACTACGAGGGCCCCCGCTCCCCTCCTAACCTAGACGACGACTGGTTGAAACCCGGGCCTGGTATGCATGTTTTTCCTCCCTCCTCCTTTTCTTCGCTTCCCTTCAACCCATTCAAACTCGCCTTGCACCCCCCCCCCCCCCCCCCCCCCCCCCCCCCC
>RBNI01004302.1:0-14292 GCA_003990745.1 Jimgerdemannia flammicorona | reverse complement strand
CTTCACCACAACTCTACCCCCACTCTTCTCTATAATTCCCCTCACTAGTCCTTTATGTCTCCCCCCCTTGGGGCCCCAACCAATCCACCACGCCTTGAAGAGCTCGAGCATCAGCTCCTCTCACCTCGCTACCCTCAGTCTCACTGGCCTCTGGGGGCCCTCCTCAAAGATGCTCCACTAGTGTTCTGCGAGCCCCACCCATATTGTGATGGCCCACCCAACTGTCAGCCACTCATTCCCCACCCCCCCCACCAACCTCGTCTGCAGTGCCACCCACTGCCCACCCACCTCAGGGTCTAGCACCAATACTCCAAACCTCCCCTCAACTACCCTCTAAAAATTCTCCATACTCTCACACTCCCCCAGCCAATGTTCAGGAGTCTGCTCCACCCCTCCCTCCTGCCCTACATTATGACACTCCTCACAATCAAAGATCTCACTTTCCATCAGATGACCAGTCCTAAAGTTTAGCATCACATTTTGACACAACAGCCTCCACCATGCTATCCAGAGTTTTGGCAAGAGCCACCTTGACACACTCTTGATCCAAGACCAGATGCCTGCCCAGTCCCATCTCTCCCCGATCCCAGCCCCTTACCAGGCTGCTGGCCAAAGGTCCTGCCCCAGACCCCTAACATACTCCATACCTTCCTCTAAGCAGAAGTCCTTGACCAGATTCCCTCCCAACAGGAGCCTGTCTCACCTTCACATCTCTGGACCCCAGTCCTCATCCCCTTCAGTATCTCACCAACGGATCCCAATGCGGTGGGCCCCATCCACCACTCTCCACCAGAATCCTTTGTATCGCATCCTCTGGCTACCATCCAAGGCCACCAAGGACAGTAGATCACCTGAGCCACCCTGTGGTGACACTCTCGCCTCTCACAAACACTGCATAAAAGGCACCCATTCTCCTCCTCTCAACTCACTGGCCCTCTTCATCCACCACACCCTCAAGCAGAGTAGCTACTTGGGAAAGTCCACCAGGCCCAGTTCTCCACGATCCACGGAAAGTGCTAGTACCTCCCATCCAATCTGGCACCGGCATCTAGCCCAGAGCCAAGAGCAGGCCATCTTGAGCAGCTTTTTAACCACCCACTTAGAGAAGTCCAAATGGTAGCCCAGATACCAAAGCTTTGGTATCCAATACACATTCAGCACAGTTACCCTTCCCGCCAGCGACACCTGTCTTCCACCCCAACTTGTCAGTACTTTCCCCCATTCTACCAGCTTGCACTCCCACCACTCCTTGGGAAGTAAAGAGCCATATACTGAGAAATAGATACCCAAGTACCATACCACTCCCCCAGCCAGGACAATTGTTCCAATGATGTCTCCCCCTATGACTCCTTCCCCAAGGACCATTGTCTCACACTTGTGCCAGTTGAGCTTCGCCCCAGAGCATCTCTCATACCACTCAACTATCTCCTTGAGCATAGCCACATCTGCCACTGAGCCCAACCCAACCACCATATTATCTGCAAAGGCCCCCATCTTCCAATTGACTCTCAAGATATTCAGTCTACCAACTCTGCACTGGATCCGATCCAACAATGGCTCCAGGGCAAAGGCATAAAGGATAGGTGACAGAGGATCCCCCTGAGGCACCCCCCTTCCCAAGGGGAAAGAAGCTCCCCTGTGACCATTCGCCAGAATCGCAGCCCTACTCCCTTCCAGTAATCTAATAAGTGACCTACACATGCCCACCGGTACCCCAATGTGCTCCAGTACCTTCTTTAACCATACTCTCCAAACCCTATCATAGGCCTTCTCCTGGTCCAGAAAGACCAAGTGGCCATCCACCCCTGCAGCCCTAGTACTTTCAATGACACCATGAACCCAGGCTGTGCTATCTCGGATCAGTCGGCCTCCCACAAAGCCTCACTGCTCCTTCTCTAGCACCTGTTGGGCCACACCCTGTAGCCTCGCCACCAGGATTTTGGTGACCAACTTGCAGTCCATATCCAACAGCATAATTGGCCTCCAATTTTTCCAGTCCTCCTTATGCCCTTTGTCCTTGTATAGCAGAGATACTAGCCCCAACTGCTGTCCTCCAATCCACTCTCTAGTACTGATGACTGCATCACACATCAGCGACATCTCCTCCAGAACCTCCTCTACAAATGCTATACGTTTCCAAAAGTCCCAGGGCAAACCATCCTCCCCAGGTGCCATTCCCAGGGTTGTTGATACCAGAGCTCGAAGGATCTCCTTACCCAAAACCGGTTGGCCAAGATCCCCCAACCCTGCTGTGGGATTTGGGTGCCACTCTTCCAGATGCCGCTCAATGTCCTGCACCACCTCCCCTCCCTCCTCTTCACTCCAGAGGTTACTCCAGCAGGTGCTCAGCTGGCCAAGGATCCCCTGCACACCTAATACCATCTCTCCCTCATCATTAAGGACTCCTTCCCACCGGTATCTTGCTCCCCTAGTATGAAGGAGATGGGACAAAAACCTCATGGGCCTTTCTCCTTCTTTCAATCCTTGTGACCGCAGCCTGGCTGCCATAGCCTACGCCTGCACTGCTTCCTCCTTCCTCAACAAATCCTTCAGTTCCACTACCTCCAACTTAGCCTGCTTAGTCTTCCAGTCCAATACCTCCTCCTCCTCCAATAACTCAGCCCAATTCAGAAGTAGCCTTTCTAGTCTCCTAGATGCCCATCGGACTCATCTCCTCTGCTGAGCACCTCGCTCCTTCCCCACTTCCCCTCAGTACCTCTGAGCTTCAGATTTCAGTCTATGCCACCTATCTCCAATCCTCATCCCAGCTCTCCTCCAATTATTAACCTTCAATCGTACCTCTGCCATCCATGCATTCTACAGATCCATCTCATCCAACAGCGAAGAGTTCAGCCACCAATGTCCTGGCCCCTCCCCACTCTCTCCAAACCTCCCACCTCCCCGAATACCCCAGTGATCTGACCAAGGGCACCACTTGACCTCCATCATCTCCCAAACTGTATGGCCCCAACACTCAGCAGTCAGCATCCAATCAATCCTAGTATTCAGTCCTCCCACCCAACATGTATATAGACATCAATCCCCCTCCTGAAGTCACATGGCATCCACCAGTGAGCTGAGTCATTCCACCTCTTCCCAGTCCTCCAATCCCCACTCCTTCCTGCCATACCCCATCCCCCATCAGTTCTGTCCAGTCTACTCTCCTATACCATAGTAAAATCACCCCCTATACAATCCACCCCAGCCTCAACCAAGAGCCCAGACTCCCGCAGATCTCTAATCCATGCCACTCAGGTCCTCCTCTCAGTTGGGCAGTAACAAGATCCCACCACAATTGAGTTCTATCTAGGCCTCTGCTATGTCCTCCACACTAATCTACTACCCCAATGTCCAGTGTCCGCAATGTCCCCTTTCTCCTTCCTAACCAGGATTCCCACTTTACCCTGCCAAACTGCCTCCCCACCCCACTCTCTTGTCCATTCCAGTCCCTCTTCCTCCCCCTCACACTGTATATCCTGAAGTAAGAAGAGATCTGCCTCCAGTTTCTTCAGCCATTCAAAAATCCTATGTCACCTCTCAGTCCCTCTAAGCCCATTGACGTTCAAAGAAAAAATGTTGGTTATACTATTCATAGTGAAATATTTGATAATGTTGATATCTCTACATCTACAATTCCATGCTCACTTCCTCTCCAGCCAGATCCAGGTTCCGTTCCGCTGCAATCTCAACTTCCACATTTTGCTGTTTGTCCAGAGCTGCCAACAATTCCGCACAGTCCTCACCATCCACTATCTCTATTGATGCCCAGTGCTTCTCGCACACTATCTGCCACTTTTCCAGCCCCTTCCACAGCCCCCACAGATAGGCTGCCCTTTCATTAGCAATACCCAAAAGCATTGCCTCCATTGCCTCAGTAACCTCATACTCCTCCACCTCCAGAAGAGCTGCCATCATCTCATCTCTCAACTTCCTCATGACCTCCTCCCCTTGCAGCACTCGCCCCCAGAATTTCTCACTGATCACCCGGAAGTCGATCTCTCCCAATTCCTCAGCTGCCACATTTTGCAGTGCCCTCAACAGCTACTTCTCCCCCCCAACTACCTCTGCTGTCTGCACCAAATCCGCCTCTCCCTCTGTCCTCTCCTCAGTTCGCACAGACTCATCCCAACCATCCTCTGACACATCCTCCAACTCCTCCTCTCCTACCTCAGGAATACCATACTGGATTCGATTATCATCTGCCATCACTGTATCCACTACTACCTCCTCCAGCCCCTGTCCCCCACTCTCCTTCGGCTTCTCCCCCTACTGTCCAGCCTCTGCCCAGATGCTAGCACTTGCTCCAGCGCTCTCCTCCATAGCCCCTGCCCTTTGTCCCCCCTCCAAACTGGCCAGCAAATCCTTCTACAGCTACCTCCCCTTTGCCTTCTTCCAGAGCACCTTATCCATTTGCACCTTCCTGCCCTCGATCACCTCCACTACTGTCCTATCCTCATAAGCCCTCCAAGCTCTTTGCCTCCTCTCCACCACCTCCACTAGGTCCTCAAGCACCTCCAGCAAGTCCTCCTCTTCTTTCTCTGACCCCTTCACCCTCGAAACCTTGCACTCCACCAGTCCCCACTTCAGTGCCACCAGCCAGTCCCTAGCCTTCCCAGTATTCTCCATCCTAAACAGCCTCAGCCAGATGTCCACATCTCCTGTCCTGAGCTCAGTCCCCTCCTATACCCTGAACCCAATGTTGAGCATCTCGCCGTACTCCTTCACCACATCCGTGACCAGCCTCCTCACCTCCTCCTTCCTTACTGTTGGTAAGTCCGCAATCACCAGATGAACCACTCGGGGATCTCAATGCATACACCTCACCATTGGCACTGAAATCCCTCCAAACACCACATCCTTCTCCACTGCCTCCAGCAGCAAACCCTCCTCTTCAAACCCCACCTCGACTGCCTCCAGCTTCTTCAAGAACTTAACCGAGACTGCACCCTTCACCTTGCTCGCCAACAGCCCCAGCACCATCTTCACCATCACTGCCAAGCCATGGAAGCACAATGTGACAGCGAATTCCGATCTTGATTTCTTGAGTAACGGGGCTGCCATGAGACCCATCACACTATCCACCACCAGGTATCATGCCGCTTCTCTGTCTAGGTCTCCCATCAGCTGTCACATTTGGATTTTTTTCCAGATTACCTGTCACACTGCCATCAGCAGTCACTGTCTCAGCCACTACCCCTCCAGCCCCACTATGCTGACCCCCTAGTCGAGAGGCCTCCTTGCCCTTCATAGTAGCAGCTGCCTTCCCTAGCTCCAGCCAGCTATCAAGCCCCGTCGCCTGCTTTCCCATCCTGACTTTATCTGCAAAGGTCATCCTCCCTCCCCCATGCAGCCTTGTACCTCCTCTGCCACTGCCCCCGGCCCCGCATCCCCTCATCGAAGCACTCGGCATGCCAATACCAGCCCCTTGACCCCCCCACATGTTGCCAGTCAAAGGCACTGGGGCCCCCCTGCCCAGTATGCTCACCAGAATACTCGTTGCTTGCTATGTTGATAACACCAATACTTGAAAATGTTGTCGAAAGTGTTGTCGGAAGTTTGTGTCACCTGAATGTTACTGGTGAAAGCTGCTTTATAGAAGAGATTATACTATTTAAAGTTAGAGATATGTATTATATTTATTTAAAATTTTTAAAGTATTTATATTATTTTTAACAATAAGTCTATCTACTTGATAGTTTCTTAATATTATAAAGTATCTAATAATTTATTATATTCTAGATATAACTTCATCATTAGTTTATAGATAATACTCAAAACTATATATATCTAAATTAATATATTTTTAGTTAAATTGATATTTATAATCAAATATAGTATTTTATTATATATAATATATATATTTAGAGAGAGAGAATATTATTTTATTAATGTTTTGTTTGTTTCAAAATAAGTTCTTGAGTTAGACTTTATTTGATCTTTGACTGATCATTTTTTTAAGCCAATTGATATCTTTATATTTATTTGAAAATTGACTATTTTAATATATAATAATTATGATTTTATAAATCTTATTAGCTTATAATATTAGAGATAGCCAAATTTGGCTATAAATTTTTTAAAATTCATATGTCTGAAAATTATAATAACTTTTTAATTATGCTTTTTTTTACCTTTAAGTAATGAAATTAGATAATCTGAGTTATATTTTTAATAGAAAATTTAAACTTAAAAAAATAAGATTCTTTAAATAAAAAAATTACTATTAAAAAAACATTCCTATATACTATCTAAGGGATAGACTAATTTAGTCTGATACTATTAGTCTATTTTTAAGATATAATTGTGCTAAAATCAGTAAGACTATATACTAAACTAGTATAGAAACTAGTGTGATTATTATAATAATAAGCTGAAATTAGTATAGAATTACAATGATCTTATTAATATTATTATATTTTCTAGTACATATATATAATATTATTAATAATATAAATATAATAATATCTTACTTGATGATATTATCATTATTATATTGAGTGTAATATTTTATTATACTTAGTTAGAAACTAGTAATTTTACTTTAATATATATATATTTAAATATATATTTTTATTATTATACTGATTAAAAGTTATATATTTAATATATTATAAATTGAATTTTTAAAAATTAAATTTATATTTAGCTTTAAATTAAAATTAAAATAATTATTATATATAATATATTTACTTTATATATTTGCTTAAATATCAAAATATAGTTCTTTTATATTAATGTCCTATTTAGATCTATTAAAATTAGTACTTTTAAATAAATTAAATATATTTAAATCCAATTCAATTATATTTAATTTGATTTAAATTTTTAAAATACAACAACTTGATCAAATATACAAATATAAGATTCAGAGTCATATTAAATTTAAATAAATTCAATAAGCTAAAATTTATTAAATTTGGATATATATATTTATATGCAAAATTATGTTCAAATTGACCTTCATATTGAATTAGACTCGCGATTTGATCCAAATTGATTCAATTGGAATATTCCAAATTTAATTTGATTCAATTCGTTTTGAGCACTAACTGACACAGGATCTTCTCACAGATTTTCACTTTCAGCACTTATTTCCATCTTTGCACACAGTCTAGTCCTTTGTCATTTCCGCTGACTATTGTCGATTCTGGAGTTGGTCTGTGGGAAATAATGAATTCGCACACGTGACTTTGATTTCGAATTGGACCTGCCTTCATCACATTCTTAATATGATTGGCGCGTTTTGAATTTGGGAATTTGACAAAAAATATTTGAATTGCTATTTTGGGCAGTTTTGGGTGATGATGGACGACTGCGTATTCCAAATAAACTTGTTCCACATGTGCGATGGTGTGGTCATGGTACCAACGTGACAACTGATTGGACAGATGACATTGTGCGGAGATTGAGAACACGGCGTGGAAGCCAGGATTGGACAGATTGCGCGGAAGCGACTGTCGTTTGAGCGGAAGCGACCGCGGAAGCTCGGGGTTGTCTAAAGCGTTGATAGTCACAACTCGGCGGTACCTGAATTATTTTTAGATTGGTCACATTTGGCTGAGCACTGAGCATCGCCACTGAATTATGTGTCTCCCTCTTCTAAGGAATCATAGGTTTGATTCAAATATATAAAGAAAATATAGAATCATCACAACACATCTAAAAATCTTACACATATAGCAATCGCACTGATAATCCACTATTCAAAATGGCCCAAGAGTTTTGAAGTTGCTTTTTCAACATAGGAAATTTCCGCTGAAGAATTCAAAAAACAATGGCCACATGTATCAATATATGGTCTATCTGGAGCTCTTATAATTGTTGTATGAAAAAGAATACAAAGTCAAGTACTTGAAAAGAAGGCATCGTGTCGCAAGTCACAAATTCGAGAACCAGACCAGTGTTCTGTGAAAATCAAAGTGACTCACTTGGCTACAACATCAATGGTTCAAATCGAAATCGAATGAATTTGAGTGATATGTTAAACCGTTAAGATGCTATCAAGACCTTAGTAGCTCGCTTTAGATAACCCCACACGATGACTCAGCCAAATGGAGAAATGTGTGACCAATCTAAAAATAATTCAGATATCGCCGAGTTGTGACTTGACGCCTTTAGCAACCCTGGTGGATTAGTGACGACATTTGCGGAAGTGATTTTGGACAGCGACAAATGGGTCCATGGTAGTAGTCTCTTATACAAAATGGCACTCCCTCCAGTTATGACCTCTGAATAACTGCTCAGCTTTTAATGAGATTCTTCGTATAGCATGGTTACTAGTCATCATTGTTGGAGACTAGTCTATAGCTAAACGGTTTCTAGGGGTTTCACGTGGATAAATAAAACATTTGAATTCCCACCCGCCACAACTACCCTTTCACCGTTTGCTTGACAATCTATGGACCGACGACTACGGGAACTGCTTGAGGTCTACAGCACTGGCGCCGGTTCGGAGCAATGCGGCTCGCCCTACTTGTCACTTGCCAGCTCCGGCTGCCACAGCTCCACGGCCGTGCAAGCGGTCCTCCCTGTGGACGTCTTTGGCCGTTCGAAGGACGCAGCTTCCTCAACAACCTTGAATCATTCGTTGGTAAAGAGAGCCTCGCCGAGGATCCCTAAGGCAAATGAGCAGCGTGAGGGCGTCTCTACCACGCCATCTTACCATCGTGACATGCTATTGGTTTCAAGGCCGCCAAACCGCCGCGCGAAAAGCTACGATAAAGCGTGTGCTTCACGAGACGACTGTCGACCTACCATACAGCCACGAGGAGGAGGTACGTGACCCACATTTCATATTGAGCTGGCAAAGAGGGGCGAGAGGGAGGTGAAAGGGTCGAAGGAGCGGTAGTGGATGCGTTCCAACATATTCTATTTATTATAAAACGTATTGTTGTACTTTTAGTTCATTATGAGCGATTTATGAGTATCATAACACTAATAGCTAAGTCCCTTTTTTAATTGCGAAAATACAATAGAAAGGATCAAGTAAGTGATTGTTATCTACCATTTATTGCCCGTGTATTTCCATTCTCTATATGGATCTAGACATTCGACCGTTGCTTCTGCTCCCTCCACATTAGGTCCTCCAACTGTGTTGGTTATTCCCACTATAAAGCGGTCGACCCTATAACTTTGCGAGTAACAGCCGCACTTCCCCCCATCCCTTCTTCCGACGTTTCGCCTGCTATCCAAGACACCGAAGTTGCGTCCACGGACGACAACTCCCTAGACGCCAAGGTTGCGTCCACGGACGCCAACTTCCTAGACACCGAGGTCGTGTCCACGGACGACGACTCCCAAGACGCCGAGGTCGCGTCCACGGACGACAACTCCCAAGGCACCGGGGTCGTGCCCACGGACGACGATGAGGAGAGCCGTTTCCGACAGCATAAACTAGAGCAGATCTTTCAGGTACGTGCACCGAATTTCCTCTATCAATGACATATCCACAAGAACCAAATGTAAATCAAATGCGTACTCTCTTTTCTGGTCCACTAGGCTTTACCTCAACTGGTGGTTGTACAACACCATCCTTCTGGCAGTAAGCCCTCCCGATTTTCCAAGGGAAATGGCACGCAACCGCCATATAATAGGCGTTCACACGCTGATCCCCCAATAAAAGCCTCCATATGTTCTCTCCGTTCCCGAACACCACTCATTGCCGCACCAGACCGCCTAGCAGCAATATCGAATTCCTATAAAGTCGATTCTGGTTATACAAAGGTGACCACAGCTGGGGTACCATCGAGTGTCTTATTATCTCGTATCGGTCTTAGGGATGACAAGCGCAATGTCGCAAAGCCTACGTTAGTATTATTTATTTATGTAATTAAACTGGCGACTCAATTGTTATTTCCGACTTATCTGTAACTTTATACATTCATTTTTATGTGACCAGTTTAAGATCTGGAAAGTCGATAGCCGTTCGAAATGAACCCGAGCAGGCCAACACCTGGGATACCACCAAGTGACTAGTTCCGCTAAGGGATAACAGGCGCACCGTCCTTGGACGAGCAAAGGTTCCGTACGTATTATTTATTTGTTTGTTATTAAACTGGTGACCTTGATTGTTATTTGTGCTTATTCCAGCGCATTCCAACTCATCTGTTACTTTATACTTACAGGCAACGAAGTTCCGGAAAGTCTTTATTTATTAAAATATCTAAAATAAATACAATCTCCTGAGATGAAGACATACCTCACGTCAGCTTTTATGTCGAAATTATTTTGTCAGCGATAATAAAATCTAGTTTGAGTCCCATTAAAAATTCGGAACACCAGTATCAACAATAACGGCGCTCGTTCGAGACCATAGGTCTATGAATTTGGGCCTAAGGCGTAGGGCGCGGTTTTTCGGCACTAACACATTTGGAGGCCGAAGTCTGTCATAGACTTTGCAAGCTTTGGGAGGACAGTGATGAGTTGGTTTCTGCTACCCTGAAAACGTCGGCGTGCTTTATTTATCTTAAACATGGTGTATACATGCGAATTTTCATCTATCTAAGACATAAATATGAGACATTTCATGTAAAACATAGTAATAATAAAAGAATATCTCAACTCTCATGAAGTTCCTTAGGCCAGAAAGCTTAGCATGTGAGCCTGGAACACCTGAAGGGGAAAATAAGGAAAGACTGACAGATGAGTACCATCAGAGGATAGGAAGGAAGCAAAATAAACTCAATGAAAAAGAGTGTAAGAACTGGGGAGAAAACCAACTCTTTATAGTTCTCTAAAGTTTGCAAAGTCTGGAATATACTTCAGTACTTACAGTATCTCATCTATCTGAAACTAAGTCTTACTTTGTTCCAGACTGTTTTGGAATTGTTTGTTAATAGTCTAAAGGTGAGTTAAATACTAGAACAGTATCTTACAGATATCCTTATCTATATTCTTATTTTGAAGAACTTATATTGATCAAAAATAGAACTTGTATGGACTCATAAAGACTGAGTACTAATGAGAGAGATAGTAATATGTATCACTCAAAGGTTATATGAGAACTCTAGTTACTATTTTCAAAAACTCCATCAATAGATATATCACTTTTGATAGTTTTAGTAAAGAATTTGATCTAAATAGAGTAAGAGTAAAAAATGAGATCAATATTTATAACTATTATATATTCCAAAAACTAGTTGTAGAGAGATAGTTGAGAGTGAGATTATAGTATCAGGAGTATGAGTTAATAAAAAGTCAGCTCTCATTTATTAGTAGATATAAAAGTTTTGTCTTATGAGTTTAATTAAAGACTCAGTAAATTAAAAATATATCTTTACTTAAAAAAAGAATAGAAATAAGATAGAAGACCTTAGTGGCAATATCAGAAGTATAGTATATATGTAGTACTTATATTAAATCTTTTTAAATATATTTAATAAATAAATAAATTATAAAAACAAGTTTAATCAAATAAAGTTTTTTATTATTATTATATATAATATAATAATAAAAATATATATTATAATCAGTCTCAATTTTGAACTTAAATTAAATCCTTTTACAAAGTTAAATCAATCAAAAAAGAGTCTAAATAGATTATTTTTCAACTCTACTATATTTCTAATTTGAGTCTAAAAGTTATAATTTCTTAAATATGAGATTTGACTTTATAAAAGTACTTAGTTTAAGGTCAAAATTGTAACTGGTCTTTTACTAAGCTAAATTCATTCCTTTTAGTTATAATTTTGATCTTAACCTAACTACTTTTATAAACCTAAATTTCAAATTATTATATTAGCTAAATATTTTATTTACTAAGTTCTTTTATAACTAATATTATTCTTATTGATTTTTCTTTACTAATATAAAAAAAGTTAATTATGTAATATTTTGAGCAATAAAATTATAATATTAAACTATTATATAATACTTATACTTAATTTTTTTCTTCTCTTTTTTAACAAACTTAATATATATATATATATATATATATATATATATATTAATAGAATATTTTATAAAGTTTATTATTATATATAATATTTTAATAAAAATAGGTTTTTTTTTACTATTTTATAACTTAAAATAATACAATTTTGAGATTTCTTCTCTTCAATATTAGTTATATTAAAAAAACTCATTATTAGAAATATATATCAAATTTTATCAAGTTATTTAAAGAGATTTTTTTATTATTTTTTATTATTTATTTTATAATAATGTATAAATTTAAATAATATAGTTATTAGTATTATAATATAGATATATTATTAGTCAATAAAGATCAAAATTGTAATCAGACTTTCACTAAGCTAAATCTATTCTCCCTGGTATAATTTAAGCCTTATATTAAGTACTTTTATAAGCTAAATCTTAAATATTTACTCTAAGAGAACTTGTTGGAATTTACTCTCCTTTTATTAAGTTCTTCTTTATCAAGTTCTCTCTTTAGTAGATTTCTCTTTACTATAATTACTAATCTTACTTTTATCAATTTTTTCTTTATTGGGTTTTCCTTCTTTCAAAGATTTAAGAGTAAGCCTCTTTTAACTTGGCTTTAGAAAAGTACTTAGTTTAAGGTTAAAATTATGACTGAAGAGAGTAAATTTAGCTCAGCAAAAGGCCAGTTGAAATTTTGGCCTTAAACTAAGTAATTTTACAAAGTCAAATTAAATACAATCTATAATAATTTTATAAATATATATTTAATTTAGATATATTTTAACTTATTAGATCTATCTTTAATACAAAAATCCAGCATAATGAAGATAAATAAATTTGGAGATATATTTATAAAGTTATTCATATTTATATAAAATATCTATTTTATATATTTTTCTCTAGTCAAATTGGATTTTATACTTCAAGTATGATATCTATATTTTATTTCTAACTTAGCTATAAGATTATTTAGCTATCAATACTATTAATAATTTTTCTTAATATCTCACAAAATTAAGATATATATATAGATATATTGAGTAATATATAAATATAGAGAAAATACTATCTAAAATATCTCAATAACTTAAATATCTCATCTTATTTATCTATTGTATTCTGTCTTATCTCTTCTCATATTAGTAGGTATGTAATCTCAATCTGGAAATATTTATTTAAATAATCTCTCTATAATTATATATATTATAGAGTTTTATATTTTACTAAATTATTATATTTATATTTTTAGTTATAACAAAATATCAAGACTAGCTAAATAAAACCAGTACTCAAAATTCTAAAATATTAAAAAATTAGAGTTTATAAATAAATATTATTGAATAAATATTAATAATAATATATTAAATATTATTAATAGTATAATTAATAATAATTAAAGAGAAGATGAAGATAAATATGAAATAAAGAAATTAATAAAGATAAAGATAAAAAAGCTAATAGTAGTAGAGAACCTCATATTATTATACTTAAAGATTATATAAAAAGTTTAAAAAATCTCTCTTTTATTATAAAAGAGGTCAATTTTTAATGAAGTTATATATTTATATTATATATTCCATATATTACTGATAAATGCTATTTAACTGATAAGAAGGTATAAGTCATATATTGATATATCAAGTTACTATTCCAATACTCTTACATAGTGAGATATATATATAATAAAAATAATATATATACTCAGAATTATAGCTATTAAATCCTATATATAAGAAATTTTTATAAGTTGTAAAGTATTCCAAAATATCTAAAATATATGGTTGTAGATGAGAGATATGAATATAATATCTACTAAAAACTATAAGAACTAAATACTAAGTTAAAGAAGAACTATTTGTATTTAATTAAAATATAAAAAATTTGAAAATATCAGTTATAGATATTGAAATATAATAAAAATATAAGATATAGATATATATATAGTTATTCTTAGCTACTGCTCATAAGATACATTCTTTCAATATTAATATATTGTATAAATTTTGACTATAGAAGAGCTTTAGTCAATAAGTCTATAATTATATATATATTATATAAAGATATATTTATATTCTAAATATATAGTACTATTTCCTATATATTCTCATATGAAATAATAGAGTATATTGATATATTTCATTCTACTATAATGTACAGAATTTTTGAAAAGTATAATTATTATTGATAATCTTATTTAATTAGTATAGAGTTCTCCTGAGTAAAGCTAAGCTTCTTTAGCAATTTATGAGCCATATAGTCTCTTTTGTTGTCAATAATATTGTCTGATATTTAGTTTATATAGGTGATATTACTACTGAGCTCTGCTTGTATATTTACTATAAGATAACTTTTTTTTTTGTTTTTTTTTTTTATATTTAATTTTTTTTTAGTTCTATATTTATTACTAAA